>SJYQ01001486.1:13376-31707 GCA_006410935.1 Redunca redunca
GTCATTGTATATCTTTTATAATAGAAAATAATTATCCAAGAAACACTTTCAAATTATATGTAACAAGCTTATAGTGGCAAATTTTCCTTAAACTGAAAATTCAAAAGACAGTAATTTATGTCAGGATATGTATTGCTCAGAAGGGTCTAGCTATCTCTTTTTCAATGAATCTCCTTTTACTATCTGAAATGGGGAAAATGAAATAAGTACACTATAATTATTGCAGTTTGAAATTATAAATTGGGAGAAATGAATATTAGCTACAGATCCTTTACTTCTCCAGAAACTGCAGCTGCAATAAGTCAGTAAAAGTAGACTACTAAGAACTGAATTAATGGTACTCAGTGACAATACAGCACAACAAGATTGGTAGCTTAAAGGACTTTAATTTAGGCTCAAGTCAATTGTCACAGGAAAGAGAAAGGGAGTATTTTTGACAGAGAGTAAGTATCATTACACTGTAACAGCTGAAAAGTGTTCAGAACTTTTCAGAAAGGAAATTTTTATTTTGCTTTAATACAATAAGCCAGTATGATGGAAGCTTTTTATTTTTTTCTTATTGCGGACTATTACAGTGACTCATAATACAAGATATTTTATTCAATATTATATATTCTAGAGTGCACAACAAAGTTTTGATGGTTTTATGCATTTGGTCATATCAAAATCACTGCAGCCATGAAATTAAAAGACGCTTACTCCTTGGAAGGAAAGTTATGATGAACCTAGATAGCATATTCAAAAGCAGAGACATTACTTTGCCAACAAAGGTCCATATAGTCAAGGCTATGGTTTTTCCAGTGGTCATGTATGGATGTGAGAGTTGGACTGTGAAGAAGGCTGAGCGCCGAAGAATTGATGTGTTTGAACTGTGGTGTTGGAGAGGACTCTTGAGAGTCCCTTGGACTGCAAGGAAGTCTAATCAGTCCATCCTAAAGGAGATCAGTCCTGGGTGTTCATTGGAAGGACTGATGCTAAAGCTGAAACTCCAGTAGTTTGGCCACCTCATGCAAAAAGTTGACTCACTGGAAAAGACCCTGGTGCTGGGAGGGATAGAAGGGGGCGAGAGAGGATGAGATGGCTGGATGGCATCATCAACTCGATGGACATGAGTTTGAGTAGACTCCAGGAGTTGGTAATAGACAGGGAGGCCTGGCGTGCTGCGATTCATGGGGTCACAAAGAGTCGGACATGACTGAGTGACTGAACTGAACTGAACTGATACAGTTTAAAAGGTGTGAGCAAGACAGAGAAGCCTGTTGTGTTAGAGTCCATGGAGTCACAAAGAGTTGGACACGACTGACTGACTGAACAACAACAACAAAATACCGTTTAACCATCATTTGTAGCTTATATTATTTATTATAATGATTACTAAACATTTGTTTTATGAGCTCATTTATAAAGCACTGGTAATAAATTCAGTCATCTCTAGAAACATAATTGAGAACTACATGGTTTTAAAGGTTATCAGATGACAGTGTCATAAAATATATTTATTTTCTAGACTTCATATTAAAAGTAAAAAAGTTTGCATGTGTCAGTTGTTTATGAACAGAGAGACGCCAAATATTAATGTACAATTCTTTCCTCTAAAGAAATTCCAGGCATAAATAATGTTTAGAATAAATATTTCCTGACATGGACCAAATTCTTCTTAAAATTGTACAAAGTCAGAATTGCTTGAGAATTTTCAAGTTTGAAGTTCCAAAAAAAAAAAAAGGGCAATTTTTAAAACTCTAAGTCTGAGCTTAAAAAAAATTACTTTCACTATGTAGGTCAGATGGACCCATATAAATTTGATAATAATTATGTTTGTTAGGTTTGGGTATTAGTTCTAAAACGTCTGTGTGATCACTTACTTGGAGACAGACATCCTGGAATGTGAAGTCAAGTGGGCCTCAGAAAGCATCACTACGAACAAAGCTAGTGGAGGTGATGGAATCCCAGTTGAGCTATTTCAAATCCTGAAAGATGATACTGTGAAGGTGCTGCACTCAATCAGTTCAGTTAAGTTCAGTCGCTCAGTCATGTCTGACTCTTTGTGACCCCTTGAATCACAGCACGCCAGGCCTCGGACATTCAATAGGCCAGCAAATTTTGAAAACTCAGCAGTGGCCACAGGANCAGACCACCTGACCTACCTCTTGAGAAACCTATATGCAGGTCAGGAAGCAACAGTCAAAAGTGGACATGGAACAACAGACTGGTTTCAAATAGGAAAAGGAGTATGTCAAGGCTGTATATTGTCACCCTGCTTATTTAACTTCTATGCAGAGTACATCATGCAAAACACTGAGCTAGAAGAAGCACAAGCTAGAATCAAGATTGCTGAGAGAAATATCAATAACCTCAGATATGCAGATGACACCACCCTTATGGTAGAAAGTGAAGAGGAGCTAAAAAGCCTCTTGATGAAAGTGAAAGAGGAGAGTGAAAAAGTTGGCTTAAAGCTCAACATTCAGGAAACTAAGATCATGGCATCTGGTCCCATTACTTCATGGCAAATAGTTAGGGAAACAGTGGAAACGGTGTAAGATTTCACTGCAGATGGTGATTGTAGTCATGGAATTAAAAGATGCTTATCCTTAGAAGGAAAGTTATGACCAACATAGATAGCATATTAAAAAGCAGAGATATTACTTTGCCAACAAAGGTCCATCTAGTCAAGGCTATAGTTTTTCTAGTGGTCATGGATGGATGTGAGAGTTGGACTGTGAAGAAAGCTGAGTGCTGAAGAATTGATGCTTTTGAACTGTGGTGTTGGAGAAGACTCTTCCTACTCCCTTGGACTACAAGGAGGTCCAACCAGTCCATCCTAAAGGAGACCAGTCCTGGGTGTTCATTGAAAGATCTGATGCTGAGGCTGAAACTCCAATACCTTTGCCACCTTGTGTGAAGAGTTGACTCATTGGAAAAGACCGTGAAGCTGGGAGGAATTGGGGGCAGGAGGAGAAGGGGACGACAGAGGATGAAATGGCTGGATGGTATCACTGTCTGGTTGCACATAAGTTTGGTTGAACTCTGGTAGTTGGTGATGGACAGGGAGGCCTGGCATGCTATAATTCTTGAGCAACTGAATGGAACTTTACTGATGTTAGGAGAGGTTATGGGGTGGGAGGTGGGAGGGGGGTTCATGTTTGGGAACGCATGTACACCCGTGGTGGATTCATGTCAATGTATTGCAAAACCAATACAGTATTGTAAAGTAAAATAAAGTTAAAATAAAATAAAATTAGCAGTGGGATTAGTAAGGGTCACCTTTCATTCAGTTCGGTTCAGTTCAGTCACTCAGTCATGTTGGACTCTTTGTGACCCCATACACTGCAGCACGCCAGGCCTCCCTGTCCATCACCAACTACCGGAGTTCAACCAAACTCCTGTGCCATCAAGACGTTGATGCCATCCAGCCATCTCACCCTCTGTCGTCCCCTTTTCCTCCTGTCTTCAGTCTTTCCCAGCACCAGGATCTTTTCCAGTGAATCAGTTCTTCGCATCAGGTGGACAAAGACCTGGAACTTCAGCTTCATCATCAGTCCTTCCAATGACTGTTCAGGACAAATTTACTTCAAAATTGACTGGTTTGATCTCCTTGCAGTCCAACGGACTCTCAAGAGTCTTCTCCAACACCATAGATCAAAAGCATATATTCTTCAATATTCAACCTTCTTTATGGTCCAGCTCTCACATCCACACATGACTACTGGTATACATAGCTTTACCTAGACAGACCTTTGTTGGCAAAATAATGTCTCTTCTTTTTAATATGCTTTCTAGGTTGGTCATAGCTTTTCTTCCAAGGAGCAAGCGTCTTTTAATTTCATGGCTGGCTCCAGTCACTACCTGCAGTTGTTTTTGTGCCCCCCAAAATAAAGTCTGTCACTGTTTCCATTGTTTCCCAGTCTATTTGCCATGAAGTTATGGGACTGAATGCCATAATCTTTGTTTTCGAATGCTGAGTATTAAGCCACCTTTTTCACTCTCCTCTTTCACTTTCATCACTAGGGTCTTTAGTTCTTCGTTTTCTGTCATAAGGGTGTGTCATCTGCTTATCTGAGGTTAATGACATTTCTCCTGACAATCTTGATTCTAGCTTGTGCTTCATCTAGCCCAATGTTTCACATGATATGCACTGCATAGAAGTTAAATAAACAGCCTCACAGTATACAGTCTCAATGTAATCCTTTCCCAATTTGGAACCAGTCCATTGTTCCATGTACAGTTCTAACTGTTGCTTCTTCACCTGTATACAGATTTCTCAGGAGGCAGGTCAGGTATTCCCATCTCCTGAAGAATGTTCCACAGTTTGTTGTGATCCACACAAAGGCTTTGGTGTACTCAATAAAGCAGAAGTAGATGTTTTTCTGGAATTCTCTTGTTTTTTCTATGATCCAATGGATGTTAACAATTTGATCTCTGGTTCCTCTGTCTTTTCTAAATCCAGCTTGAACCTCTGGAAGTTCTCGGTTCATGTACTGTTGAAACCTGGCTGGGAGAATTTTGAGCATTACTTTGCTAGTGTGTTAAATGAGCGCAATTGTGAAGTAGTTTGAATACTGTTTGACATTCCCAGTCCCATCTTTGGGATTGGAATAAAAACTGACCTTTTCCAGTCTTGTAAACAAAGATCATGGCATCTGGTCCTATCAGTTCATGGGAAATAGATAGGGAAACAGTGGAAACAGTGTCAGACTTTATTTTTGGGGCTCCAAAATCACTGTAGATGGTGACTGCAGCCATGAAATCAAAAGATGCTTACTCCTTGGAAGAAAAGTTATGACCAACCTAGGTAGCATATTCAAAAGCTGAGACATTACTTTGCCAAGGTCCGTTTAGTCAAAGTTATGTTTTTTTCCAGTGGTCATCTATGGATGTGAGAGTTGGACTGTGAAGAAGGCTGAGCACCAAAGAATTGATGCTTTTGAATTGTGGTGTTGGAGAAGACTCTTGAGCATCCCTTGGACTGCAAGGAAATCCAACCAGTTCATTCTGAAGGAGATCGGCCCTGGGTGTACTTTGGAAGAAATGATGCTAAAGCTGAAACTCCAGTACTTTGGCCACCTCATGCGAAGAGTTGACTCATTGGAAAAGACTCTGATGCTGGGAGGGATTGGGGGCAGGAGGAAAAGGGAACGACTGAGGATGAGATGGATGAATGGCATCACCAACTCGATGGACATGAGTTTGAGTTAACTCCGGGAGTTGGTGATGGACAGGGAGGCCTGGCATGCTGCGATTCATGGGGTTGCAGAGAGTCGGACACGACTGAGCGACTGAACTGAACTGAACCAATGCTGAATTTTCCAAATTTGCAAATATTGAGTGCAGCACTTTCACAGCATCATCTCAAGTATTTGAAATAGCTCAGCTGAATTTCATCACCTCCACTACCGTTGTTCGCAGTGATGCTTCATAAGGCCCACTGTATCACATTCCAATATGTCTGGCTCTCAGTGAGTGATCACACCATCGTGGTTATCTGGGTCATTTAGACTGCTTTTGTATAGTTCTTTTGTGCATTCTTGCCATCACTTCTTCGTATCTTCTGCTTCTATTAGGTCCATACCATTTATGTCCTTTATTGTGCCCATCTTTGCATGAAATGAAACTATGGATGGAGATTCATGACACTGTACAAGAGGCCATGATCAAGATCATCCAGTTAAAAGAAAAAGGGAAAATGGTTGTTAGGTAGCTTTACAAATAGCTGAGAAAAGAAGAGAAGCTTAAGTCAAAGGAGAAAAGGAAAGTTATAACCATCTGAATACAGAGTTCTGAAGAATAGCAAGGATAGACAAGAAAATCTTCCTCAGAGATCAATGCAAAGGGTCAGTTTTAAAGACAGTAAATTGCTGAATACCTACTTTATACAGAAAAATATATTTATCNAGTGTTTATATTCATACATGCCATCTCTGATTGTGAGTTAAATAAGATTCCTCAAGCATTCTATTATATTTAATTAATATTTGTTATGCCATAATACATTAATTGAATCTCCTATGGATGAGAATGAAGGATCCTCTCTATTACGTAGAATAATATTAGCTAGTAGAAATTCAGAACAATGTTTTTTAGGGATCTTAGCATCTAGTGATCTAATTTCACAAATGAAGCATCTGAAGCTTAAAGAAGTCAAATTTGTTTCCTTGGAAATCTGCTTAGGCTATATTATGAAAGCTTGCAAATATGTGCTTGTATTAATTACTATACATATTGCCTTTCTATTTGTCATTCACTGCCAAGTACAACCTAAATTTGCAAGAAAGTATTACCAAGTAATGTCTGTATTGGAGTGCCAGCTAGTTGACATTCCTACTGAAAGAATTACACATATGGCATGAGTTATAACAATGATCCTATATATTTTTCATAGGGAAGCTAATTAACTAGTTTCTAACTTGGAAATAATCTTTTTAACTTACATTACTAGCATTTTCCCTCTTATAAAGTTATCCATTATTTTTTCTTTCTTTGCATAACTATTTATTCTGAAATAAATCAGTTCTTCTATTTATGTATGATCCTAAAACAATTCTGATGATAAAAACTTTCAGTTTTAGTAATAGAAAGGAAAACAGTGTATTTGGAGATGTATTTCAGCATGCAAAACAAGTATAAATGACCTCTAAAATTTCTGTAAGTCTTTAAATTTTATACATCTTCTTACTCTAATAACTGAACATGATATTTTCCCATTACCACCACTCACAAATAAAGGATGATAGAGAGGTAGACAGATAAACAGCTAGATAAACAGCTAGTTAGACTGATATCTGAAATGTTTGATTTTGATAGACATCCTTATTTTGATAGAAATGTTTACTTTTATGATTTTTTTATGAAGGAAAGTGAGATATCAAATTTACTTAGAAAATATAAGTAGTTACTTTCATGAATAGAGGAAAAAATGACCAGATCATGGAAACCTTAAGAAGGAACTGAAAACTCTGTGAAGAGATTCCAGATCTTTGGAAGATTTTATATTCTTCACATAGCTGGAGACAAAGGAATGAGTCCAGCAAAATGGAAACTTATGTTCAGAAAATATTAAACTGTAGACAGTACATCACAGTAATTCAGAGTACATGCTCTGGAACCACACACCAACTGAGTTTACCAAGTCCTTTCACTTAGTGCTGTGATATTTGATGTTCATGTAATACATCATGTCTCAATTTTCCCACTTGTAAAATGAAATAGCATCCCTTAGGGTTACTATGAAAAATAAATTAGTCAATGCATCTAATATGCTAGAAAATGAGCTCAGCACACAAATTCTTCAAAGAATGAGATCTTATTTTTCGTCACTTTGTACCAGTTTTCTTGACAACAAGCTTCTTATGCTAATGATATTATGATGAAAGCATATGCAGAAAGTATTAATAGTATATTCAAAAGCAGAGACATTACTTTGCTGACTAAGGTCCGTCTAGTCAAGGCTATGGTTTTTCCCGTGGTCATCTATGGATGTGAGAGTTGGACTGTGAAGAAGGCTGAGCGCCGAAGAACTGATGCGTTTGAACTGCGGTGTTGGAGAAGACTCTTGAGAGTGCCTTGGACTGCAGGGAGATCCAACCAGTCCATTCTGAAGGAGATCAACCCTGGGATTTCTTTGGAAGGAATGATGCTAAAGCTGAAACTCCAGTACTTTGGCCACCTCATGTAAAGAGTTGACTCATTGGAAAAGACTCTGATGCTGGGAGGGATTGGGGGCAGGAGGAGAAGGGGACGACCCAGGATAAAATGGCTCGATGGACGTGAGTCTGAGTGAACTCTGGGAGATGGTGATGGACAGGGAGGCATGGCGTGCTGCGATTCATGGGGTCGCAAAGAATCGGACACGACTGAGTGACTGAACTGAACTGAACTGAATAATAATTAGAGGCATAGTATGGTTAGGGAAGGTATTCTATCTACTTTTGTTGAAAAGTTTCTTAGAAAAAAACTACATTTTCATGAGTTTTTGCTACTATCCTTCTAGATGAGAAGTGGATTATATCAATTAGATGCAGAAAAGAAAAAGTCCTGAAAAGCAGAATGGAGGCAGAGATCACTGCACTTGAGCATGTGGTACAGTTAGACTCTGTGTTCTATTTCCTGATATCCATCTTTGTAGATGTCAGAGGCAAATTAACTATGAGAGCCCAGAAATAGTGCAGTGGCTGCAGTACTTACTGACATTTTAATTATGGAACCCCAGGTCTAAACTTGAGGCCATTATTTCAGACACAGTTTTGTATGACTTTCACAGTATCTACTTGCTTGTACTAAATCTTTCTGCTAGAAATACCTAAAGTAGTTCCTGATTTCAGTATCAATTGTGAATGATACTGTGCTTGAGTCCATCAGTAGGTGAGCACGTAACCACCAGGAACAGAATGGCCACGGCCACTGTAATGAAATCAGGGTCAGCCCTGTAATGAAAATGATTTAAACTGTACGTTCTTTGTCAAGAGCTATTTAACTATGCTGTCCCAGCACTAAAATCATGAGCAGTATAAAAATGTCCTATTGTTTTGTGATTAAAAGAAAAAAAACAGATATATAAATAAATATAGAAGATATATACAATAATAGTAGGTAGATTGATGATAGATAGTTGAACAGATCAATGATAGATAGACATATTGATAGATAGATAGATAGAGTAGATTGATGATGGATAGACAGATTGATTGGTTGAGATAGATACCCAGATAAATCCCTGGAAGTCTGAAAAAAATGACCTAAGTTATTACAGTGGAGAGCTAGTATTCTTCATTCCATTTCTAAACCCAAGTGAGTTCATGGACACAGAACTCTTTTCATGAACAGAGAACAAATATTCTCAGAGGAAGAATATTCTGACATTGTCAATCAGGCTAGTGTGACTTGTGGCCACTTACTAAAGACAACATGTATGATAGAGAAAAAAAATGCTCAATTTAGAGAGTTTGGGTTCATGGACTTTGAATTGATATGAATATCTGATAGCAGAGTCAGTGTGATTTGTCACTCAGATGGAAAGCTGAAGGAGGCAGAGGATAATTGAGTATGTCTCAAAAGATTCTAGTGTACTTGTGAGTTCATCCTGTGCCTATTTACCTGCTTTACATATGCAAATAGAGATTGACCACATTTGGATCCTGGTGGAATATCTACATTGACTCCTTGTGGTAAGAGAGCTTTGCAAAAGACCCATTTCCTGTTTATTAAAATAATAAAAGACATACCAATCTATCATGAATTTCAGAGATTAATGCAAGTCTCAAGGACTTAAAATGTTGAAGTTTTAGTGGTACCTACCACTTCAATAAATTTTTTAACTTATTTAACTCATGTAGAAAACTCATGAATCTTGGAGAATACAGGTGAATACATTTTAAAGAATGCTTTAAAGCTACAACTTTTGGAAAAGTTTTGGGACAAGAGAAGACTTTTCAGTTTATCCAGGCTGCAGTCAATGCTCTGCTGTTTTAGCCTTGTGACCTAGAAAATCCAGATCCCCTTCCATTTCACTGTTATTTTATATAAACTGTATATTTCATTCTTTTACTTTAGGATATCAGTGTCTGACTGAATTAGAAGAGGAAAGAACATCATAAACAAGTGTGGATATCGTGACTACCATGGGAAAATGAACAAGGACACATGTGAAAATAGCCCTGTAAAGTTCTAATATGGTGTACAGATAATGATGGGAATGCTTAAAGGGAGAGAAATATCAAAATGCACACAATCCTCTGAACTTTTATTCTTCAGAGAAATGTGCTAAGCTGCATATAATCAGGCTTCCCATAAACAATGACCTATCACTTGTATTGAAGTACTTATTTATAAAAGCAGAAGGCGTGGTGAATCCATTTGAATTTCTTTAAGGAGCTTCCCTCAAGATTTGAGTAAAATATTTTTTGAGGTAAAAGAGGCTAATGTTTTTTCGGTGAAAGAGGAAAGTGAAAAAGCTGGTTTAAAAGTCAACATTAAAAAACTAACATCATGGAATCTGGTCCCATCACTTCATGGCAAATAGAATTGGAAAAAGTGGAAACAGTGACAGATTTTATATTCTGGAGGTCCAAGATCACTGTGGATGGTAACTGCAGCCATAAAATTAAAAGATACTTGCTCCTTGGAAGGAAAGCTATGACAGACCCAGACAGCATATTAAAAAGCAGAGACAGCACTTGGCCGTCAAAGGTCTATATAGCCAAAGCTATGGTTTTCCAGCAGTCATATTCAGATATGAGAGCTGGAACATAAAGAAGGCTGAGTGCTAGGTTATGTTAGCCTGGTGAGCTGCCATCTATGGGGTCACACAGGGTCGGACATGACTGAAGTGACTTAGCAGTGCTGAAGAGTTGATGCTCTCAAGTTGTGGTACTAAAGAAGTCCCTTGAGAATCTCTTTGACTGCAAGAAGATCAAACCAGTCAAACCCAAAAGAAATCAACCCTGAATATTCATTGGAAGGATTGATGTTGAAGCTGAAGCTCCAGTACTTTGGCCACCTGATGCAAAGAGCTGATTTATTGGAAAAGACTTTGATGTTGGAAAAGATTGAAGACAAAAGGAGAAAGGGACAGCAGAGGATGAGATAGTTAGATAGCATCACTGACTCAATGGACATGAATTTGAGCTAAGTCCAAGAAACAGTGAAGAAGAGGATCCTGGCCTGCTGTAGTCCATGAGGTCACAAAGAGTGGGACAGGACTTAATGACCGAAAAATAGCAACATTTTTTGAGGTGATAATAGAAAGTATTTTTTGGAAAGATAATATGTCTTTTAGCTTGCAGGGTGTTTTTCATTTTTGTTCAAATTTAAAATATGGCTTATCTTTTGATAAAATATTTTATTGAAGTTTAGTTGATTTGCAGTATGGTGTCAATTCCCAGAGGTTGTCAAAGTTATTCAGCTCTACATGTTCATATAGCCAGTTTTTTTCAGATTTTTCCTATATAATTTATTACAGAATTTTGAGTAGCATTCCTTGTGCTATACAATAGGTCCTTGTTTATCTACTTTACTTATAGTAATGTATATGGGTTAATCCCAAACCTCTAATTTATCCCTCCCCCACCACATTTCCCCTTTGGTAGCCATAAGGATGTTCTCTATGTCTGGGAGTCTGTTTTCTGTGTTGTAAATATGTTCATTTGTATCATTTTTTTTTTTTTTTAGATTTCATGTATGTGTCATGAGGTCCTAGTTTTCAACTGTGGATATTCACCCATTAGTTCCTATCAGCTGTTGGTTGAGAGGGGGCTCCCGGAGTTGTTAATTCCTTGGCACTTCTAGTCTGCCACAGACACAGTCTGATCCTGCTCTAGTATCCATAGGGATATTTTCAGTGATAATGAGCAAGTGTTTATATGGGAATGATTAGATTGGCCAGTATAAATTACTATGTGATGCAGAAATATAGATGGAGACAACAACAAGATCATCTGTACTCTGATCTATTCCTTTCTCAATTCAGATCCACTCATGCTAAGACACTAATTTTCCACCATGATGGCTATTCAGAACTTCTAAGGTAAAATTAATAATTCCAACAGTCATGTTAAAAATTAAAGGGCTACATTTGTAGGGCAGGAATAAAAAGACAGACATAGAGAAAAGATGTGTGGATGAGGAGGAAGGAGGGAGAAGGGGGGCTGGATGAATTGGGAGAGTAGCATTGGCATATGCACACTGCCATGTGTAAAACAGATAGTTATGGGAACCTGCAGTATAGCACAGGGGGCTCAGCTCAGTGCTGCATGATAACTCAGATGTCATACCCTGCATATCTGATACCATGAAAACTGTTCATTGTACTGATATGCAAGTACCACAAAATATTCATGGTGGTCCAGTATCTCTTCTGCAGTAAATGCTGCTCTCAGGATATGAGATACAAAAGTTCCATGCACTTGTGCTGATTCCAAAAGACCCATTCTCAAGACTTTTTCCCAAGACTTTGTTGTTAATAATATTACAACTTTGTTTCATAAAAGGTCAGATGAAGCAATCAAAGCATTCACGTCTGCCCATGAGTGTAGGTGAAATCTTCTCTGTAACCACATCTTCCTCCAATGATGATGACTAGGTGTTCTGGTCCAAGATCTGTGTACTCTTTTCCCTAACCATCCTGAAAGCAGCATGAGGATGTCATTACCAAATCTCATTTCTCTATTCTTATACTATATGTACAATATACGTGGATAATCTATTTTGAACTTGGCCTAATTTTCCCTTTCATGAAGTAAAACTAATGATGCCTTAGGTGTGGCTAAGGGAGAGGGTGACTAAAACAAGAATGATGTGAAATCTGACATTTGATCATGTAACTTACTTGTACCATCTGACAATCAGATGGTACAGTAGGTCTGAACCTACTGACAATCTAAATTTCAAGAGTATATATTTTTGACTTAACATGTCACTGATACTAATGTAGTCTCATTTCTAGCCTCCACCTTCTACTTTTTCCCCAATAATATTCTCTCAAAACAGTAGAAAGAATAGTGTCTTAAAACTAGATAAATGACAGCAATATACAGTCCTGTCTGAACCTCTCCAAATTATTTCCATAATATTGAAAACCAATCTCTTTATGAGGCCTAAAATATGCTACCTCATCTGATTCCTAAATCTGAACCATTTCTACCTTCCTTGCTCTCAATAACTGCCATGTATTTATTTGTTGATTGTATTAACAAAGTTCAGCAACAACTTCACTAAAAAATGTCTGTAAATTTTCCAAGCTGATCCATAACTAATTGTACTAGAATAATTTTGAAAATATAATATAATAAGTTTAGAAAACATCCAGAAATGAGAAGAATTTCTTTGTGCACAGATATGCTATGGTATTTTATCCATGTGTTCATTTTGGACATATCTGAGCATAATTGTTTTTTAATACTTGAAAACCTGAGAGCTTTCAACTACAAATTAAGGACTTACTTTGACTCCTGAAGTACTGTTCATAACTTAGTATCAGTTCAGTTCAGTCGCTCAGACGTGTCCGACTCTTTGCAACCCCATGAACTGCAGTAGTCCAGGCCTCCCTGTCCATCACCAACTACCAGAATTCACCCAAACTCATGTCCGTCGAGTCGATGATGACATGTGGCCATTTCATCCTCTGTCATCCCCTTCTCCTCCTGTCCCCAATCCCTCCCAGCATCAGGGTCTTTTCCAATGAGTCAACTCTTCGCATGAGGTCGCCAAAGTATTGGAGTTTCAGCTTTAGCATCAGTCGTTCCAATGAACACCCAGGACTGATCTCCTTTAGAATGGACTGGTTGGATCTCCTTGCAGTCCAAGGGACTCTCAAGAGTCTTCTCCAACAACACAGTTCAAAAGCATCAATTCTTCGGCACCCAGCTTTCTTCACAGTTCAACTCTCACATCCATCCATGACCACTGGAAAAACCATAGCCTTGACCAGATGAACCTTTGTGCTATCTATGTTGGTCATAACTTTCCTTCCAAGAAGGAAGTGTCTTTTAATTTCATGGCTGCAGTCATCATCTACAATGATTATGGAGCCCCCAAAAATAAAGTCAGTCACTGTTTCTACTGTTTCCCCATCTATTTCCCATGAAGTGATGGGACCAGATGCCATGATCTTAGTTTTCTGAATGTTGAGCTTTAAGACAACTTTTTCACTCTCCTCTTTCACGTTCATTAAAAGGGTTTTTAGGTCCTCTTCACTTTCTGCCATAAAGATTGTGTCATCTGCATATCTGAGGTGATTGATATTTCTCCCGGCAATCTTGAGTCCAGCTTGTGCTTCTTCCAGCTCAGCGTTTCTCATGAGGTACTCTGCATATAAGTTAAATAACCAGAGTGACAATGTACAGCCTTGATGTACTCCTTTTCCTATTTGGAACCAGTCTGTTTTTCCATGTCCAGTTCTAACTGTTGTTTCCTGACTTGTATACAGGTTTCTCAAGAGGTAAGCCAGGTGGTCTGGTATTCCCTTCTCTTTCAGAATTTTCCACTTAGTATAATGTGCCATATATCACCTAATGCCATCTATCCTAATTAAAATAAATATTGTGGCATGTAAAACCAAGAAATATTGAAAAAAAAAACTAAGAACTTATAAAATGACTAAATTAGAGTGCTGTTAAGTTCAGTCACTCAGTCATGTCCAACTCTTTGTGACCGCATGAAACACAGCACACCAGGCCTCCCTGTCCATCACCAACTCCCAGATTTATGCAAACTCATGTCCACTGAGTCGGTGATGCCATCTAACCATCTCATCCTCTGTCATCCCCTTCTCTTCCTGCCTTCAATCTTTGCCAACATCAGAGTCTTTTCAAATGAGTTAGCTCTTTGCATCAGGTGGCCAAAATACTAGTTTCAGCTTTAACATCAGTCCTTCCAATGAACACCCAGAACTGATTTGCCTTAGGATGGACTGGTTGGATCTCCTTGCAGTCCAAGGGACTTTCAAGAGTCTCCTCCAAAACTACAGTTCAAAGGCATCAATTCTTCTATGCTCAGCCCTCTTTATAGTCCAACTCTCACATCCATACATGGCCACTGGAAAAACCATAGCCTTGACTAGATGGACCTTTGTTGGCAAAGTAATGTCTCTGCTTTTGAATATGCTATCGAGATTGGTCATAACTTTCCTTCCAAGGAATAAGCGTCTTTTAATTTCATGGCTGCAATCACCATCTGCAGTGATTTTGAAGCCCCCTAAAATAAAGTCAGTCACTGTTTCCACTGTTTCCCCATTTGTTTGCCATGAAGTGATGGGACTGGACGCCATGATCTTAGATTTCTGAATGTTGAGCTTTAAGCCAGCTTTTTCACTCTCCTCTTTCACTTTCATCAAGAGGCTTTTTAGTTCTTCTTCACTTTCTGCCATAAGGGTGGTGTCATCTGCACATCTGAGGTTATTGATATTTTCCCCAGCAATCTTGATTCCAGCTTTTGCTTTATCCAGCCCAGCGTTTCTCATGATGTACTCTGCATAGAAGTTAAATAAGCAGGATGACAATATTACAGCCTTGACTTTCTCCTCTTCCTGTTTGGAACCAGTCTGTTGTTCCATGTCCAGTTCTAACTGTTGTTTCCTGACATGTATATAGGTTTCTCAAGAGGCAGGTCAGGTGGTCTGGTATTCCCATTTCTTTCAGAATTTTCCAATTTATTGTGATCCACACAGTCAAAGGTGTTGGCATAGTCCATAAAGCAGAAATAGATGTTTTTCTGGAACTCTCTTGCTTTTTCCATGATCCAGCAGATGTTAGCAATTTGATCTCTGTTTCCTCTGCCTTTTCTAAAACCACTTGAACATCAGGAAGTTTACGGTTCACATATTGCTAAAACCTGGCTTGGAGAATTTTGAGCATTAATTTACTAGAGTGTGAGATGAGTGCAAGTTGTGCAGTAGTTTGAGCATTCTTTGGCATTGCCTTTCTTTGGAATTGGAATGAAAATTGACCTTTTCCAGTTCTGTGGCCACTGCTGAGTTTTCCAAATTTGCTGGAATATTGAGTGCAGCACTTTCACAGTATCATCTTCCAGGATTCAAAATAGCTCAATTGGAATTCCATCAACTCCACTAGCTTTGTTCGTAGTGATACTTCCTAAGGCCCACTTGACTTCACATTCCAGGATGTCTGGCTCTAGACTAGTGATCACACCATCATGATTATCTGGGTCATGAAGACCTTTTTTGTATAGTTCTGTGAATTCTTGCCACCTCTTCTTAATATCTTCTGCTTCTGTTAGGTCCATACAATTTCTGTCCTTTACTGAGCCCATCTTTGCATGAAATGTTCCGTTGTTATCTCTAATTTTCTTGAAGAGATCTCTAGTCTTTCCCATTCTATTGTTTTTCTCTATTTCTTTGCACTGATCAGTGAGGAAGGCTTTCTTATCTCTCCTTGCTTTTCTTTGGAACTCTGCATTCAAATGTGTATATCTTTCCTTTTCTCCTTTGCTTTTCGCTTTTCTTCTTTTCACAGATATTTAGAGACCTGAGATCAATGCTAATTATTTTCTGTGTGGTCAACCTACTATTTTTTGAGATGAAGAAACATTACAACTATTGGGGCTTCCCTGGTAGCTCAGATGGTAAAGCGCCCGCCTACAATGCGGGAAACTGGATCGAGCCTCAAGTCGGGAAGATCCCCTGGAGAAAGAAATGACAATGTACTACAGTACATTTGCCTGGAAAATTCTGTGGATGGAAGAGCCTGGTAGACTACAGTCCATGGGATTGCAGAATCAAACACAACTGAGCAACTTCACAACTATTGTGCAGTACAGCAAATAAGAAAAATATTTGTAAAAGCTTATTTCTAAAAGTATGGAATTTTAAAAGTTGATTCCATATTTTAGCACTAAAATTATTTTAGCTTAACTTTTGGAGACATGAAGACTTATGGAATTCTGAACCTTGAGAAAAGGAGTTAAGGGGAAAATAAATTTGCCAAATTTGAAATAAGGAAATGAGAAAAAAAATGAAATTTTCTGTACTTTGGAAAACAAAGTAATTTGTTTATTTCAGCTATTATGTTAAGTCTGAGACAATGAAGTAATTAAGAAGGGTTATTTTTAAAAATTATTAAATATATTTGTGAATTAACATGTCTGACATTATTATTTTTTCAGTGATTCATTATATAATGT
Source organism: Redunca redunca (assembly GCA_006410935.1). Taxonomy (NCBI): domain Eukaryota; kingdom Metazoa; phylum Chordata; class Mammalia; order Artiodactyla; family Bovidae; genus Redunca; species Redunca redunca. The sequence continues at coordinate 30,003 of SJYQ01001486.1, forward strand.
TAGCAAAGTATACTAAAATCTAATGATGATAATGTCTTTTAAGAAATGCCTCCTTTTACCAGAGACCCCAGATGTTTTTTGGAAATATCTTGCACTTCTGTGAGAAGGGTTGGTGGGTGAAAAATGTTTTATCATATAAGTTAGCAAAGTATTATTTTCAGCAATATCACAACAGGTGTGGATTTGAGTTTTGATGGTAACTACCAGCTGTGCTTCTCCCTAACCACCAGAAATCACGCACATGTGACATCTATGGATAGAATGGAGGGAAAAGAACCAGGAAGAAATCTCTTACAGGTATTATTAAAAATAATTTCTCCCCTACATTGTTTCTTTTTCTTGGAGATGTGGGGCCTCTACTAAAGTATGTGAATTTTTAAAATAAATATAATTATGATTTTTGAGGCTAGTGTATAAATCCAATGCTTATTATCAGTTTCAGTAGATCGGGTTTTCTTTTCTAGTGATCTTTTTTCTTTCTTCTTTTTTTTTTTTCCCCTGTTATACATCTAATGTAAAAAGCTGAGGAGTTTTTAACATATTTAAGAGGCTGATTTTGGAATGAATACTCTGAAACTTTCAGTGTGGCACATGAAAAATTCACCTTGGGATGCCTCAGTGCATCTCCAAAGAAGGACAAATCTAGATACCTAAAGCTGAGACAGAATGAGAGCCTGTATAATCATGAATAAAATAAACTCCTTCAAAGCAGCAGGATCCTGGGACAAAGAAAATTAATACTAGCCTTGAATACAAGCCCTAGATTAAAGGTATAAAGGAAAACATTGCAAGTCATTTTGCAACTTGCTTCTCATACGGATAATTCTAAGAAATATTTTTATGATGGGAATTTTTTCATAAAACAAACATTTAAGTTTCACACTATTTTTTTAGCTATCCACCTTAGGTATATTTTACGCAGAGGCAAATAGTGTGATAAACAAGACTAAGAGACCCAGAATTTAGAAAGGAAAGTAAGAGAAAAAGAAGCCTCAGCTTCATGCTTTGAGCTTCTTTCTGAAGACATATCTTCGGAGAAGTTGTTTTCAAAAATTGAATTAGAGTCATTTAGTATCAAAATGGTTGACACTTTTATAAAATAGGACACTAATAGGAGACCATACATAGAATTTGTGTCTATATTAATGTAGACAAAACAGTAAAAAAAACTCATGGGCGATTTCATTTTGTTCAAAAGCTTATCAAAGTTTGATTCATAGATAATAATTCTGCTTTATGCTCGGTTTATTGGGTTGGCCAAGAAGTCATTTTGTTTTTCTATAAGATCTTACGGAAAACTGGAATGACATTTTTGACCAACATTATATGTACATAGGATCTATGTATATTTATATATATATATGAGCTACAAATAACAATTTTTACTTTATCTTATACATTATAAAATAGCACATACTCACTTTCACTTATTTAATGTAGAATTTTAGTGGTTTCTTTCACTTGCTTAATTGTTCAGGAAGATATTTATTTCCATGTTTTATCGAATATTTTTCTATATTGTAGTTTGTTTTTAACATAACTTAAAAATTCTATTTGTCACAGACATGATATAGCAATGAAAACATATTTTTACTGCAAATTTTGTAATATTTGGAAAATATTAAACTAAAAACTTACATAAATTATTTTTTCAAATTCTTGAAAATTAGTTCATCCTTTTTGAAAAATTAATGTAATTTATTTT
>SJYQ01001486.1:34226-59105 GCA_006410935.1 Redunca redunca
ACTGTGAAGAAAGCTGAGTGCCTGAGAATTGATGCCTTTGAACTGTGGTGTTTGGAGAAGACTCTTGAGAATCCCTTAGACTGCAAGGAGATCCAACCAGTCCATCCTAAGGGAGATCAGTCCTGGGTGTTCATTGGAAGAACTGATGCTGAAGCTGAAACTCCAATACTTTGGCCACTGCATGCGAAGAGTTGATTCATTGGAAAAGACCCTACTGCTTGGGGGGCATTAGGGGCAGGAGGAGAAGGGGACAACAGAGGATGAGATGACTGGATGTCATCACCGACTTGATGGACATGAGTCTGGGTAAACTCCTGGAGTTGGTAATGGACAGGGAGACCTGTTGTGCTGCGATTCATGGGGTCTCAAAGAGTCGGACACGACTGAACTGAACTGAGCCGAGCAACTGAACTTAACTGGTAATCTTTAATATGTATTTTCTTACGATTTTCTAAATTTATATTGCTCTTCTTTGGTTTCCTATGCTGATTCTTAAATTACTTATTTTAGATTTTCTTGTTTTTTAAAATATACGTTTTGTGGTATGCTGCTGTTGCAGCTGCTAAGTCACTTCAGTGGTGTCCAACTCTGTGCAACCCCATGGACGGCAGCCCACCAGGCTTTGCCATCCCTGGGATTCTCCAGGCAAGAACACTGGAGTGGTTTGCCGTTTACTTCTCCAATGCATGAAAGTGAAAAGTGAAAGTGAAGTTGTTTAGTTGTGTCCGCCTGTTTGTGACCCCATGGACTGCAGCCTACCAGGCTCCTTCATCCATGGGATTTTCCACATTTATTCATAAGCACTGCTGTCACTTCATTCTGCAAATTTTGGTAATTGTATTCTCATTTTCATTTGATGTAATGTATATTTAAAGTTTCTCTTGAGGTTTCTTTAATTTATATCTTATTTAGAATTTTGTTATTTAATTCCTAAATATTTGGCAATTTACCCACCATCTTTCACTCATTGATTTCTAATTTAACTCCATTGTGATCCAAGAGCATACTCTGTATGATTTTTATTGTCTTCATTTGCAAAAGTGAACTTTATGCCCCAGAATGTGATCTATCATAGTGAATGTTCCAAGTGATCTTGAGAAAAATGTGAATTCTGCTACCGTTGGTTACTCTAAAAGTGCCCGTTTCATCCAACTGAATGATGGTTCTGTTTAGTTCAACTATATTCTTTTCATTGCCTGCCTGCTGAATCTGTCAGTTACCAAAAGATAGATGTTTAAAGCTCAAGTTATAATCGGTGACTGCCTACTTCCCTTTAATATTCTATAATTTTTGCTTCATGTACTTTGATTCTCTATTGTTAGGTACATAGACTTTAAGAACCTTTATATCTTCTAGCAGAACTGACTCATTTGTCATCATGCAATACTCCTCTTTATATTTGATTTTTTTTCTTTTTCTGAAGTCTGCTTTATCTGAAATTAATGTAACTCCTCCAGTGTTTTGCTTGTTAACATGAAACATCTTTCTCCAATCTGATACTTTAAATCTATCTGTGTCCTTATGTCTAAATTGGTTCTCTATAAATGGAATGTAGCTGTATCTTAATTTTTACCTATTCTTTCCACTTCTGTCTAATTGGTGTTTATAGATCATTGACATTTAAAGTCATTATTGTTATATTAGAAGTAATAGCTGCCATATTTGTCACTTTCTGTTATTGCTTTTGTTCTTGGTTTCTTTATGTTTTTAACTGCCATTCTTTTCCTGCCTTCAGTGATTTAAACTGAACAATATTATTTACTTAGTTTACTCTCTTTTCTTACTGCATTGCTTGCATTCTCTTTTTTACCTTTTTTATAAAATATTTGTTGATTTATTTGGTTGTACTTAGTCTTAGTTGCAGCATGTGGGATCCAGTTCCCTGATCAGGGATTGAACTCGGGTCCCCCACAGTGGGAGTGCTGGGTCTTAGCCACTGGACCAGTAGGGAAGTCCCTTTTTTTGAAATTGCACATGATGGTTTTGTGTTGAAAATGCAAATTTACAACTAGTATAAATCTTCTTTCAAGTAACAGGATACTATCTCATAAGTGTTTCAGGTGTTTTATAACTGAATATTCTCCATTCCTTTCTTTCATCCTTTATGACATTTTACTGATCCATGTACTATAATCCATATACTATGATTACGAAGCATTGTTGCTGGTATTACTATGAAATAACAATTATCAATTGCATCATTTAGAAATTAGAAAAGTATAAGATTTTACATAACTTTATTTGTTACTTCTCTGATGCTCTTTCTTTTTCACGTAGATCTGAATTTCTGACATATTTTAACATTTTACTGGTGATAAAGTCCTTCAATGTTTATTTGTATCAGAAAATCTTTATTTCTCCTTCACTTTTGAAGGATAATTTTGATAGGTTAAGAATTCTAGTTGGGTTTATTTTTGTTTGATTCTTCTACTAAAATNGGATAATTTTGGTAGGTTAAGAATTCTAGTTGGGTTTATTTTTGTTTGATTCTTCTACTAAAATATTTTATTCCATTCCCTCTTTCCTCATAACTTGTAAAGAGAAGTCTTATTCCTTTTTTCTTCCCCTATAGATAATACTACCACCATCCCTCTAACTTATTTCAAGATTTTTCTAGTCTTTTTTTTTTTCCTTCGGTTTAAATATGATCACTTTCATCTTTCATAGGGATATATATATACACATCCCACCAGGGAAGTGCTTTAAATATGATATACTTGGGTAAATGAGCTGTGGTTTTTAGCTTCTTACCTAGGAGCTCAATGGTAAAGAACCTGCCTGCCAATGCAGCAGACACAGGAGACACAAGTTCCATCCCTGAATTGGGGAGGTCCTCTGGAGGAGGAAATGGCAAACTGCTTCAGTAGTCATGCCTGGAAAATCCCATAGACAGAGGAGCCTGGCAGGCAAGAGTTAGACATGATTTAGTGACTGAGCACACACATACACATAGCTTAAATATGATATACCTGGGTAAACTGGCTGCGGTTTTTATCTTGCTTAATGTTCTCTGAGTTTCCTGGATATGTGGTTTGGTGACATCCATTAATTTTGGAAAATTCTTAGTCATTATTGCTTCAATTATTTTTTGCTTCTTCCTTTTGTTCTTTTAATAGTGCTCCTATTACACACATGCTACATCTTTTCTGGTTGTCTCACAGTTCTTGGACATCCTGTTAAATCTTTTGTTGTTGTTGTTTCAGTTTTGGAAATATCTGTTGACATATCATTGTGTTGTATTTACTTGCTCAGTCATGTCTGACTTTTTGCGACTCCATGGACTGCAGCCCGCCACGCTCCTCTGTCCATGGAGATTCTCCACACAGGAATACTAGAATAGGTTGCCATCCCCTCCTCCAAGGAATCTTCCCAACCCAGGAATCGAGCCCAGGTCTCCTGCACCCACTGAGCTACCAGGGAAGTCACTGACATATCATTAGGCTCACTGAATCTGTCTTCTGCTTTCCAGTCTACTGATGAGCAGTTTTTAGTACTTTTTATTTCCAGCTTTTCTTTTGAGTCTTTCATAAATTTTCCATCTCCTTACATTAGCAATCTGTTCTCTCATTATCCACTTTTTCCATTAGAGCCCTTGGCATATTAATCAGCATATTTTAAATTTATGCTATGACAAATTCAAGATTTCTCTTATCTGTGTCTCATGTAATGCTTATTCCATTTCTTCAAACATTTTTTTTTTTTCCTTTTATCATGCCCTGTAATTCTGTTGGAAGTCAAGGATGATGCACTCAGTCAAAGGAACTGAAGTAAATAGTCCTGAAAGTGCGAGGTTTCCTATTTATCTGGCTAGGAGCCATGCTGAGTTTAATTTTTGCTGTAGTTGTAGGTGTCAGAAGCTTAACTTTCTTCAAGTATTCTTGATATTTTCTCTGCTGTAAATACTAAACTTCCCTATAAACTCCTTTTAAAATAAATTTTGTGTCTTCCAGTTCTCCCTTATGTAATCCACTGTTATTATTCCAAAGCCCTGCAGTGCTGAAGGAGTCTATAATCTTGGGATGAAATCTCTGTGGTCTCTTCTTTTTCCTCTTTTTTCTTCCCCTATCCCCACCAGGCAAGAGTCCCTGGTCTCTGACTTTCAGAATATTTTCTTAGCTTCTTTACTTATTTATTTTTCTTAACTTTGTGAGGCAGGAAAGCTAAAGCGAGCTGGAGTTGCCTAGTTGCCCTTCACCAAGGTCAAATAAGACTGATAAAGTAGTTTCCTTTGAAGGGTGGCCTTTGTTACAGAAAATATAGTGAAGAACAGAATGTTGGGGGTGTATTTTAAAATTGTTTCTTTTATCCTCCCTCTGCCTAATGCATGGTGAAATTTTCTTAAATCCTTAGTGAAAACTTGATCTGTCTCTTGGAATTAAAATTCAGGAAAATGTGAGGCTTTAGTAAGAGGTGGGCCCTGAATTTTCACTCTCAAGCTCATTCACACTGAGCCTCCAGCAGTTCATCAATCAGTTTAAATGTTTCTGCAGTTTCTTTTCTTTTTTTTTCTTTATTTTACTTTACAATACTGTATTGGTTTTGCCATACATCAACATGAATCCCCCACGGGTTTACATGAGTTCCCAATCCTGAACCCCACTCCCACCTCCCTCCCCATACCATCTCTCTGGATCATCCCAGTGCACCAGCCCCAAGCATCCGGTATCCTGCATCGAACCTAGACTGGTGATTCATTTCATACATGATATTATACATGTTTCAATGCCATTCTCCCAAATCATCCCACCCTCTCCCTCTCCCCCAGAGTCCAAAAGTCTTTTCTATACATCTGTGTCTCTTTTGCTGTCTTGCATACAGGGTTATCATTACCATCTTTCTAAATTCCATATATATGCATTAGTATACTGTACTGGTGTTTTTCTTTCTGGCTTACTTCACTCTGTATAATCAGCTCCAGTTCCATCCACCTCATTAGAACTGATTCAAATGTATTCTTTTTAATGGCTGAGTAATACTCCATTGTGTATATGTACCACAGCTTTCTTATCCATGCATCTGCTGATGGACATCTAGGTTGCTTCCATGTCCTGGCTATTATAAACAGTGCTGCAATGAACATTGGGGTATATGTGTCTCTTTCAGTTTGGGTTTCCTCAGTGCGTATGCCCAGCAGTGGGATTGCTGGGTCATAAGGCAGTTCTATTTCCNTTTTATTTCATTTAACAGTATAAACCACTGTATATATGTATGCTATACATTGTTCCAAAGCACATACACACTCATTAATTTTGATTAACTGCATCTGCTAGTGTATCCAGAATAATGCTACATGATTATGGAGGTATAAGCCATTCCTATTTTGAGTGTAATGAGAGGGTTTTATGACCAAAGATAACATTTGCCCTTTACTCACTGCCTCTTCTATACATCCTTCTCCTGACTTCCCTCTTAGTTTTCTCATACTATCTGTCTATATCACTACACCAGTTTTCACATTAAGAAAGGATCCATCCATTTTCACCAGAACGGAATCTAAGAATTTGTCAGATGCTTTCAGATTTTATAGAAATATTTTTCCAATTAAAAAGTTATGAAATCAGAAGCATGCTTAAATTTGAGTAAAATTAACATTAATTGTAAAGTAGTGATATATTTCACTTAAATATAAACACATTGTTCATGCTCTTTTTTATAAATTACTTTCTTTATCTATATAGGAATACTTTGGATCAATGTATGTACAAATGATGGAGGGAAAAACTAGACAGTCTACCTACTGTCTGGTGAGGTTGAGACAATTCTAAAACTGACTGTTGCCAATTAGTGGTAGACTGCTTGTACTGCATTTTCATCTCATTCAGTATAAGCAATAAGAATGATATGTCTTCCAAATTATTTTATTACTGAGACTATCTTTAGTCATCTGAAATCTAAACTTTATTTAGATTGATGCAGAAGTAATTGTGGTTTTGCACTGCTGAAATTTGCCATTTGATATTGGACTAACATTCCTAAACAAATGTAGTTATGTTGTACATAATTTTAATGCATATTTATCAGTTTATTTTTTGATAATGACTTATTGCTTGCTATTTATTTTGTATTTGCTTTAGACTACAGAAATGATGTTAGACAAAAAGCAAATTAAAGTGATTTTCTTATTCGAGTTCAAAAATGAGTCATAAAGCAGCAGAGACAACTTGCAACACCAACAACGCACTAGGCCCAAGAACTGCTAACAAATATACAGTGCAGTTGTAGCTCAAGAAGTTTTGCAAGGAGGCTAGAGCCCTGAAGATAAGGAGCATAGTGGATGGCCATTAGATGTTGACAGGGACCAATTTAGAGCCATCATCAAAGTTGACCCTCTTACAACTGCATGAGAAGTTGCTGAAGAACTCAAAATTGACCATAATATGATCATTCAGCATTTGTAGCAAACTGGAAAGATAAAAAAGCTCAGTAGATGGATGCCGCATGAGCTCAAAAAATTCATGGCTTTGAAATGTCATTGTGTCTTATTCCATGCAGCAAAGAACCATTCCTCAATTGGATTGTGATGTGCGATGAAAAGTGGATTTTATACAACAACCAGTGATGACCAGTTCAGTGGCTGGACTGAGAAGAAGCTCCAAAGCACTTGCCAAAGCCAAACTTGCACCATAAAAGATCATCACTACTATTTGGTGATGTGCTACCATTCTCAGCCACTACAGTTTTCTGAATTCTGGTAAAACCATTACATCTGAGAAGTATGCTTAGTAAATTGATGAGATGCACTGAAAACTACCTGCAACTGGCATTGATCAACAGAAAGAACCAATTCTTTTCCATGGCAATGCTTGACCACACATCACACGCAACCAATGCTTCAATAATTGAATGAATTGCGCTATGAAGTTTTGCCTCAGGTGCCATAGTCACCTGACCTGCCAACCAACTACCATTTCTTCAGGCATCTCAACAACATTTTGCAGGGAAAAAGCTTCCACAACCAGTAGGAGGCAGAAAATGCTTTCCAAGATTTCGTCAAATCCCAAAGCATGGATTTTTATGCTACAGGAATAAAGAAACTTATTTCTCACTAGCAAAAATATGTTGATTGTAATGGTTCTTATTTTGATTAATAAAGATGTGTTTGACCCTAGTTATAATGATTTAGAATTCGTGGTCTGAAACTGCAATTATGTTTGCACCAACCTAATAATGTTGATCTGTCTCTTGAGAAATCTGTATGCAGGTCAGGAAGCAACAGTTAGAACTGGATAGGGAACAACAGACTGGTTCCAAATAGGAAAAGGAGTATGTCAAGGCTGTATATTGTCACCCTGCTTATTTTAACTTATATGCAGAGTACATCATGAGAAATGCTGGGCTGGATGAAGCACAAGCTGGAATTAAGATTGCCAGGAGAAATATCGATAACCTCAGATATGCAGATGACACCACCCTTATGGCAGAAAGTGAAGAAGAACTGAAGAGCATCTTGATGAAATTGAAAGAGGAGAGTTAAAATGTTGGCTTAAAGATCAACATTCAGAAAACTAAGAGCATGGCATCTGGTCCCATCACTTCATGGCAAATAGATGGGGAAACAATGGAAACAGTGGCTGACTTTATTTTGGAGGGCTCCAAAATCACTGCAGATGGTGATGGTAGCCATGAAATTAAAAGATGCTTACTCCTTAGAAGGAAAGTTATGACCAACCTAGACAGCATATTAAAAAGCATAGACATTACTTTGCCAACAAAGGTCCATCTAGTCAAGGCTATGGTTTTTTTTCAGTGGTCATGTGTGGATGTGAGAGTTGGACTATAAAAATAGTTGAATGCTGAAGAATTGATGCTCTGAACTGTGGTGTTGGAGGCGACTCTTAAGAGTCCCTTGGATTGCAAGGAGATCCAACCAGTCCATCCTAAAGGAGAGCAGTCCTGAGTCCTTGGAAAGACTGATGCTGATGCTGAAGCTCCAATACTTTGGCCACCTGATTCAAAGAGCTGACTCATCTGAAAAGACCCTAATACTGGGAAAGATTGAATGCAGGAGGAGAAGGTGGTGACAGAAGATGAGACGGTTGGGTGGCATTACTGACTCAATGGACATGAGTTTGAGTAAACTCCGGGAGTTGGTGATGGGCAGGGACGCCTCGTGTGCTGCATTCTATGGGGTCACAAACAGTTGGCCATGACAGCGATTGAACTGTACTGAACTGAATAACGTTGAGGTCTGCGTTAATTCCAAAGGCTTCCAGTGTTTTTCTTTTGAGAAACTCTTCAGGAGTTATATTTTTGGGTGGTGGAAATGGTAAGAAAGATGTTAACAAAATATTGAACTTCCTCCTGTTCCTGCTTCCTTTATAGCTCAGTCGGTAAATCATCTGCCTGCAATGCAGGAGACCCAGGTGGGTCGAAGAGATCCCCTAGAGAAGGAAATGGCAACCCACTCCAGTATAATTGCCTGGAGAATCCCATGGACAGAAGAGTATGGCTGGCTGCAGTCCATGAGGTTGCAAGAGTCAGACACGATTTGGCGACTAAACCACCACTATCAGTGTTCACTCAATTTGTAAATGAAATCACTCTTCATTTTGGTTTTTATTTTCTTCATTCTAAAAAACAGCTAAAATAATTCTCCCACATGTTTTGAGTTGACTGCAATACTGTTTTTTTTTTTCCTTTGTCAAAAGATTAAAAATAAAGCTATAAACACACTTTGAGTTTCTGAACATGAAAATATGTGATCTTGCTTTGTATTTTATGTAGTAAATGTAGGAATGACGCAGAGCTCAAAATTTGGCCCAGTTTGACTTTCTATGTATCCATTCTCTGTAAATTATTTCATATAATTATATGGCTTGAGTTACCTTTGCAAATGATATTTCTAAAGTATTAATTGGTCCTGGGGGATATATGTATATGTATATGTATATGTATAGCCAATTCGCTTTGCTGAAAGGTAGAAACTGACAGAAAATTGTAAAGCAAAAATATTCCAATTTTTTTAAGGTATCCAAATTCTTTGCTTCCCTGGAGAAGGAAATGACAATCCACTCCAGTATTCTTTCCTGGACAATTCCATGGATGGACGAGCCTTGTAGGTTACAGTCCATGGGGTCGCAAATAGTTGGACATGACTGAGTGACTTCACTTTCACTTTAATTCTTTGCTGCTTAAAACATGACATTGTCCCAGTACTCTAGGGACCAGCTTTGTGATTCTTCTGCAGGAATTTGCCATAAACTCCAAAGTGCATCTTTTCCCATCAATAGAGATCCACAATAACTCAGTGCTGGCAGCTCATAAAGCCCATGCTTCAGGGTAGTTGGCTCTATAGCCTGGACTCTCCACAGAGCATTGCATTGTTCTGGGTTGCACTCAAGTTTGACAATCTTCATATCTCACAGTATGGGTGGTGGGGATGCACACTATACCTATGGTGGAAAGGAGTCATCTCCAGAAGCAAAATAAGCCTGCTAGTTGCTTCCTTCTCTGCAACAATTCAGGGGTCTGCAAATACAAAAATATGTCTTTTATTTCAAGGGTTATCCTTGCAAATCCCTGACCACAGGATCCCAAAATTTTACTGAGTACCATATCCCTGATACTTCATAGAGCTAATCTTCCAAGATATGGAACACCTGTACTACCAAGATGTTTTGCATAGGGGCCACTTACTGCTTGTCCTGTCTAGACAGCATGATGTCATCAATATCATGCATCAGGGATGCCCACATGGTTCAGATTTTGGGGGATCATATTATTACAGAAAGCAGGAATGTTAGTATAGCCTTTTGAAAAATCTATAAATGAACATTATTGTCCATTTCATATGAATGTGAACTCATCTGATCCTCTTAACTGATAAACATAAGAGAAAAAAAAAAAAAACCTCACCAAATCAATGGTCAACTTGTAGCATGCCAAGGTTTTTTTAATCTATCCTGGCAATGATAGCACCAAACATAACAGCCACTCCAGTGGCTCCTCCTTGGTTGAATCTATTGTCTTTATCAAGGATTCAATTTCTGTCAAAGTCAGATTGGTGAAATAAATGGAGATGTGACAAGGACTATTTTTCCTGCGTTTTTTGTATCTTTAACAATGTCACTAATCTCCATCATCCTTCCAAGAATGTGATTCGGTTTTTGATTCACTCTCTTGGCTTCAAGGGAAGAAGGTAGGGGGCCAGTAGCTCAGAGGCTCCACTCTATCTTCCCCACTATTAATAGCTCTTACCATGTGTGTTAGGGGCTTCCCAGGTTGTTCAGTGGTAAAGGATCTGCCTGCTAATGCAAGAGATGCAGGAGAATGGGTTCACTCCCCAGGTTGGGAAGATTCCCTGAAGGAGGAAATGGCAACCCACCCCAGTATTCTTGCCTGTAAAATTCCATGAACAGAGGAGCCTGGTGGGCTACAGTCCAAGGGGTTACAAAGAGTCAAACTAGACTGGGTCACTGAGCATGAGAGGACATGTGTTAAAGACCACATCTTGAGTTATTTCAACTGCCAAATATATCCATGTCAATTAACAAACTGAGTGTTGTAGAATAGGACTGTGTTTCTCTATATTTCATATGTTGAAATATTAACCAACAGTGTGACTCTGTTTGAAGATAGAGCCTTTAGGAGGTAATGAAAGTTAAAATAAGTCATGAAGGTGTGGCCTTAATATGATAGTATTGGTATCATTATATGAAGAGGAAGAAAGAGAGATTTCCTGCTCTTTCTCTCTGCAAAAACACACCAAAAAAGGGCCATGTGAGAATTTAGTAAGCAAGCAACTGTCTACTAGTCAGGAAAAGTGGTCTCACAAGAAACCAGATTGACCAGGACCTTGATCTTGGACTTCCCAATCTCCTAAACTATGTAAAAATAAATAATTTGTTTATAAGCTACTCAGTCTGTTATATTTGTTAAAGCATCCCTAGCAGACAAAGACACTCAGGAAAAGAACTGACCCTAGTTTCGGACTGCTGACTCAGTGGACTTATGTTCAGTTGATTCCTATTAGTTCAACCCCTTTGGCCTTAATGATATTAAATAGGCCAGATCTGTGACCAGAGCTAACACCAGCCCTGGCTTTCAGAGGAGATCTGATGCTGAACATTGTAGTTATGCTGGTTTCTGTCTCATGAGAACTTTCCTGATAGTCTTGGGGGAATATTGGGCCCTGCCTCTCCAATGGAAGATAATCTTCTGTTGATATTCTGGCCTTACATATATGCCCAACTCAATACTTTCACTCCCTTTAGCTTTTTTATTTTTCCTTCTATCACCCACTGAGACAACTCAGATTTTGCCCACTTGGCTCAGTAGGAGTCATTGCTTTCTTCAGACTTTTCTACATCACTCTAGCTGTAAGTTTGTCCCCACCCCTGGAGTGCTTACAAAGGCATTAAATCTCATATATCAAGAAAGTGAGCACAAGTCAATTAATTCTTGCTTATCCAGTGTTAAATTTTGCTTCCCTTTATTGACCACTCAAAAACAATCAATCCCATGTGTGGGTGTTCTTCTTGTTTCTACCAGTGTAGATAGCTGCTTCTTATAACTTCCTGACACATCCAGAGCTGGATTATTCTGGAATTTGTTCTTTCTTTTTCAGCCTGGCAGTCAGGAGAAGAGTGTGGAAAATGTCTGATGGTGATATTTCCATTTTGTGATTTCTCCAGATCTTTCCTGTACTAAGAAAGGAAGCAATATTACTGGGAAATGAGTGAGTTATTCTAGAAAGTTCCTAATTCTTGCAGAGATTCATCCAGATGTCACATTCCCATGTCTAAGTATCCTGGGTTTTCCCAGCTAGAATCTTCATCTAATTTTTGAATGAGCATTTAAAACTGGAACTTTCTGACTCAAACCATCAAATCCTGTTCCTAATTTGTGCATTTCTACTACAAGAGATGTGGGTGGGAATTTTATAAACTTAAAAAAAAAATCCTCTGGCTCCCATACATACCTGAATTATTAACCTTTTCAGCTTTTCATAATTTCTCTACAGAATGTCACTGTAACTCAGTAATAACCAATAAAGATTGCTTCTGCAATCTTTTAAGGAACCCCCCCCCCCATTTTATTTAAATGCCTGCATCATTACACAGTCAAGGGGATTTTGGTCACTTGGGAATTTTCTCAGGCCACTTCCAGTAAAATTTTCAGCAATTAGGCCACCAAATTATGCCCAGGATTGTCTAAGTCCTATCTTCAATTCAGAATGTGGAACTATTTGCCAGGTGGACAGTACATGGGCAAGTTCTCAAGTGCCTCTTAATGCCTACTGTTCCAATCATTATGATCATCATAGATGTCAGGCAAGTCCCTCTGAGGAGCAGATTGGTTTGAATTAGATCTCCATGAAATTTATTCTGGAAAATATTTCTAAACCAAAATAAAAAGAAGTAGGAGTAGGTAGGGAGAACATTAAGAAAACAACAAGAGATTTGTCATGCTTGGAGTTCAGCTCAGTTCAATCAGTCAGTCATGTCTGACTCTTTGTGACTCCATGGACTGCAGCAAGCCAGGCTTCCCTGGCCATCATCAAATCCTGGAGCTTGTTTCAACTCATGTCCATTGAGTCGGTGATGCCATCCAACCATCTCATACTCTGGCATACCCTTCTCCTGCCTTCAATCTTGCCAGGCATCAGAGTCCTTTCCAATGAGTCAGTTCTTTGCATCAAGTAGCCAACGTATTAGAGTTTAAGCTTCAGCATTAGTCCTTCCAATGAATATTCAGGACTGATGTCTTTTAAGATTGACTTATTGGATCTCCTTGAAGTCCAAAGTACTCTAAAGCGTCTTCTCCAATACCACTGTTCAAAACTGTCAATTCTTTGATGCTCAGCTTTCTTTATAGTCCAAATCTTGTATCTATACATGACTACCAAAAAAACCATTGCTTTGACTAGAAGGACTTTTGCTGGCAAAGTAATGTCTCTGTGTTTTAATATGCTGTCTAGTTTTGCCATAGCTTTGCTTCCAAGGAGCAAGTGTCTTTTAATTTCATGGCTGCAGTCACCATCTGCAATGATTTTGGAGCTCCCGAAATAAAGTCTGTCCCTATTTCCATTGTTTCCCCATCTATTTGCCGTGAAGTGATGGGACCAGATGTCATGATGTTAGTTTTCTGAATGTTGAGTTTTAAAACAAATTTTTCACTCTCTTCTTTCATTTTCATCAACAGGCTCTTTAGTTATTTACTTTCTGCCATAACGGTGGTACCATACCATATCTGAGGTTATTGATATCTCTCCCAGCAATCTTGATTCCAGCCTGTGCTTCATCCAGCCTGGCATTTTGCATGATGTACTCTGCATATAAGTTAAATATGCAGGGTGACAACATACAACCTTGATGTATTCCTTTCATGATTTGGAACTAGTCTGCTATTCCATGTCCAGTTCTAAATGGTGTTTCTTGACCTGCATACAGATTTCTCAGGAGGCAAGTCAGGTGGTCTGGTATGACTATCTCTTAAAGAATTTTCCATAGTTTGTTGTGATCCACACAGTCAAAGGCTTTTGTGTATTCAAGAAAGAAAATGTAGATGTTTTTCTGGAACTCTCTTGCTTTTTTTCAGGACACAATGGATGTTGGCAATTTGATCTCTGGCTCCTCTGCCTTTTCTAAACACAGCTTGAACATCTGGAAGTTCACAGTTATGTACTGTTCAGGCCTGACTGGGAGAATTTTGAGCATTACTTTGCTAGCATGTGAGATGAGTGCAAATGTGGTAGTCTGAACATTCTTTGGCATTGCCTTCCTTTGGTATTGGAATGAAAACTGACCTTTTCCAGTCCTATGACCAATGCTGAGGTTTCCAAGTTTTGCTGGCATATCGAGGGTAGCACTTTCATAGCATCATCTTTTAGAATTTGAAATAGCTCAACTGGAATTCCATCACCTCCAAGAAAGAATCACTGAGTCAGTTCAGTTCAGTTCAGTTCAGTCACTCAGTCGTGTCCAACTCTTTGCGACCCCATGAATCACAGCACGCCAGGCCTCCCTGTCCATCACCAACTCCCGGAGTTCACTGAGCCTTGCGTCCATCGAGTCAGTGATGCCATACAGCCATCTCATGCTCTGTAGTCCCCTTCTCCTCCTGCCCCCAATCCCTCCCAGCATCTGCGTTTTTTCCAATGAGTCAACTCTTCACATGAGGTGGCAAAAGTACTGGAGTTTCAGCTTTAGCATCAGTCCTTCCAAAGAAATCCCAGGGTTGATCTCCTTTAGAATGGACTGATTGGATCTTCTTGCAGTCCAAGGGACTCTCAAGAGTCTTCTCCAACACCACTGGTCAAAAGCATCAATTCTTCGGCACTCAGCCTTCTTCACAGTCCAACTCTCACATCCATACATGACTACTGGTACACTGAGTCAAAAAAGCCTTAAATCACAACAGAATTCTAATTTTTTTTTTTTTTTTTTTAAATCAGGCCAATGAGGCATTCTTTAGCATAAATTGTTCATCAATTGTCTCTCATTGAACTAAAAAGGGTGAGGACCAACAAACCACCTTACTCAACATGGACTGAAAGCAGACAGAGTAAGTCTGATTTTGGCATACATGAAATTAAATTTCACAAAAAGGCCATTAGTTGCTTATTTTTCTGCTAATATATTTTAACTTTCCGCCAACGTTTTGTTCTTAATCATTATCAGAAAATATTTGTCTATGTTATTAGCCATTTCACCCAATCAGTTTTTAGTTTTGAAAATCCTACCCATTGCATCTGTTTATATTGCTTATTCTAATCTTTGCATCTATTTTATTTTAAAATATATTTTACCATTTTTCAATCAGAAAATATACTCATTAATTTTTATTATTTTTTCTGAAACAAGCATTTAAAAATAATTTTACCTTTAACTACTATTTTTATATTCATTTCTAAGCATTTTAAAATTATGCATGTAATAGTTAATGCTTCAACCTGACTGGCCTTGGTTTGCCCAGATATTTGATTACATGTTTATTCTGGGTGTATCTGTAAGTGTGTTTCCTGATGAGATTAGTATTTAAATTTATAGATTAAATAAAGCCACATTCTCCAATAGAGATGTGTCTCATCCAACTTATTGAAAGCCTGGGTAGAACCAAAGGCCTGACAACAGAGAATTTGCTCTCTGCCTCATGATCTTCAAACTGAGATATCTGTCTTGTCTTGCCATCTAACTCAGAATGGAACTTACACCATCATCTCTCCTGGCTTGCTGGCCTTCAAACTGCATATCATGGAATTCTGTGTACATTGAGTATAATTGTCTGAGCCAGTTTTCTTATAGTAAACTCTATCCATCTACCTATCTATCCATCATCTTTCTGTATCTTATTTATTTTAAAATAGCTTTGACTAAGTTTTAGTATAAAAGTATTCTAAAAGGAAGAGAATTTTAAGAAAAAAATAATTCATAATCAGTTCTAAGGTTTCTGTAATTAGCACTCCAAACTAATTAGGTGTAAAGAAGCTAATGATTCTATGTCCAATAGTTAAAAGAAAAAAAAGAAAAAGCACTGCTAGACTATGGCAACTGATATATGCAAAACAACTCCATTGCACACCCCAGTACCCAGCTGTGGTTGTGACTGGTGATAGAAGCAAGGTCTGATGCTGTAAAGAGCAATATTGCATAGGAACCTGGAATGTCAGGTCCATGAATCAAGGCAAATTGGAAGTGGACTCATTGGAAAAGACTTTGATGCTGGGAGGGATTGGGAGCAGGAGGAGAAGGAGATGACAGGATGAGATGGCTGGATGGCATCACTGATGCGATGGACTCAAGTCTGAGTGAACTCCGGGAGTTGGTGAGGGACAGGGAGGCCTGGCGTGCTGTGATTCATGGGGTTGCAAAGAGTTGGACACGACTGAGCAACTGAACTGAACTGAACTGAAGTCAATCACTTGTAAGAAATAAGAATCTGAGTGTATTTTCACTATTTTTGGAAAACATAAATTGAATGAGGTTGCCTGGTTTTTTTCTAATATCCTTAGATGAATTGATGATTGAAAATAATGAGGTCAGCAATTTAAATTCCCAACTCAAGTGCCCCATAAGGTACCTGAAACTTTCTATGTTATCCCTGGAAGGGACCTTTAACTCCTGTAGCTACAGGGCTGAAACAACTGACAGTGAAATGAAAAACCTCATCCTGTGACTGACTGGATTATAAAGTAAGTTGAATACCAAACTTTGTACAGTGTCTATTGTTAGAAGCAAAGATTTGAGAAAGAATGAGATTCTCTGTTAGGATGAGGCCATATCAAAAAAGACTGATGAAAATGAGATATTTGAATCCTAAGTTCTGATGAGTCTTCTTTGCTAGATATCTCCCTAACTCCAGTAAGGGATGCCTGAGGAAACTATAAACTTCCTTTAGCGCAGATACTTTACAATACACTGTTGATGTCCTCAGGACCCAACAGAGCACCATTCTTTGCTTCTAGACTTATAACTAGGCAGAAGCCTTACCAGACATCTTAAAGTATAACCCATGAGAGATGTGCTCCAGTTAAAGACAACTACTTAATTTTCCTAATTCACTCCAATGAAATTACCCAGCCTACAAAAACTAACTGTGCTGCATTTCAATACTCTCTCACCTTCTGTGACAGACCATACTCTGCCTGTGGAGTGTGTTTCTTTCTAAATAAACCCAACTCTTAACCTATCATTTCATCTTGAAATTCTTTAGCAACAAAGCAAGAAATTTAAATTCACTGGCAATATTCTTACAAGTGAAATAGTTAAGAAGCCTACTACATTATTACTTGGTCTATATAAATAGAAAATTTCTCTTGTCCTGGTCCAAACTCAAAACTAGCAGATTTTCAAATTACTCATTAAATGTGTTGGAAGAACCCAGTAAAAGTTCAAAAAGTCAAGAAGACCCTCTAGGTATTCAGTCTTCTGTTGTTCAGTTGCTAAGTCATGCCTGACTCTCTGCAACTCCATGGATTGTAGAATGCCAGACCCCTCTCTCCTCCATCTTCTCCTGGACTTTGCTCAAATTTATGTCCATTGAGTTGATGATGTTATCTAACCATCATATACTCTGCTGCTACCTTCTCCTTTTGCTTTCAATATTTCCCAGCATCAGAGTATTTTCCAATGAGTTGGCTCTTTGCAGTTTCCCAGCATCAGGCCCTTTTCCCATGAGTTGGCTCTTCACAGCAGGTAGCCAAAGAATTGGAGCTTCAGCTTCAGCAACAGTCTTTCCAATGAATATTCAGGGTTGATTTCCTTTCAGACTGATTTATTTGATCTCTCTGCAGTCCAAGACTCTCAAGAGACTTCTCCAGCACTACAATTTGAAAGCATCAGTGTTTTGGCGCTCAGTCTTTATGGTTCCACCTCATATCAATAAATGACTACTGTCAAAATCATAGCTTTGACTCTATGGATCTTTGCTGGCAAAGTGATCTCTCTGTTTCTTAATATGCTGTCTAGGTTTATCATAGCTTTCCTTTCAAGGAGAAAGTATCTTTTAGTTTCATGGCCGCAGACACGGTCCACAGTGATTTTGGAGCCCAAGAAAATAAAATCTGTTACTGCATCCATTTTTTCTCCATCTATTTGCCATAAAGTGATGAGACTGGATTACATGATCTCCAGCTTTTTAATGTTGAGTTTCAAGCCAGGTTTTCACTCTCTTTTTTAACCCTCATCAAGAGACTCTTTAGTTTCTCTTCAATTTCTCCCATTAGAGTAGTATCATCTGCATACCTAAGGTTGTTCATATTTCTCCCGGCAAGCTTGATTCAAGGTTGTGATTCATCCAGCCTGGATGTACACTGTATAGAAGCTAAATAAGCAAGGTGACAATATACAGCCTTGTTGTACTTCTTTCCTAATTTTAAATCAGTAAGTTGTTCCATGTCTGGTTCTAACCATTGCTTCTTGAAACACATACAGGTTTCTTAGGAGACAGGTAGAGTGGTCTGGTGTTTCCATCCCTTTAAAAAGTTTTCCACAATCTAATTGTGATCCACATAGACAAAGAATTTAGCATAAGTCAATGAAGGATAAGTAAATGTTTTATCTCTTCAAAGTTCAACTGTATATCTGGAAGTTCTTGGTTCATGTACTGTTGAAGACTAGATTGAAGGATTTTGAGCACAACTTTGTTAACATGTCAGATGAACTCAATCCTATGGTAGTTTGAACATTATTTGACATTGTTCTTCTTTGGGATTACAGTGACAACTGAACTTTCCAGTCCTGTGGCCACTGCTGAGTTTTCCAAATTTGCTGACATATTGTGTGCAGCACCTTATCAGCATCATCTTTTAGAATTTCAAATAATTCGGTTGGAATTCTACCACCTCTGCTAGCTTTGTTTATACTAATGCTTCCTAAGACCCACTTGACTATATACTCCAGGATGTCTCACTCTAGGTAAATGACCACATCATCCTGGTGATCTGGGTTATTAAGATCTTTCTTGCATAATTTTCCTGTGTATTCTTGCCACCTCTTCTTAATCTCTTCTCATTCTGTTAGATCCTTACTATTTCTGTCCTTTATTGTGACCATCCTTTAATGAAACGTTCCTTTGATACCTCCAATTTTCTTCTTTTTGGTTACCAGTTCAGTTCAGTCACTCAGTCATGTTTGACTCTTTCCGACCCCATGAATTGCAGCATGCCAGGCCTCTCTGACCATCACCAACTCCCGGAGTTCACTCAAACTCACGTCCATCGAGTCACTGATGCCATCCAGCCATCTCACCCTCTGTCTTCCCCTTCTCCTCCTGCCCCCAATCCCTCCCAGCATCAGAGTCTTTTCCAGTGAGTTAACTCTTCACATGAGGTGGCCAAAGTACTGGAGTTTCAGCTTTAGCATCAGTCCTTCCAAAGAACACCCAGGACTGATTTCCTTTAGAATGGACTGGACGGATCTCCTTGCAGTTCAATGGACTCTCAAGAGTCTTCTCCAACACCACAGTTCAAAAGCATCAATTCTTCAGTGCTCAGCTTTCTTCACAGTCCAACTCTCACATACATACATGACCACTGGAAAAACCACAGCCTTGACTAGACGGACCTTTGTTGGCAAAGTAATGTCTCTGCTTTTGAATTTGCTATCTAGTTTGGTCATAACTTTCCTTCCAAGGAGTAAGTGTCTTTTAATTTCATGACTGCAATCATCATCTGCAGTGATTTTGGAGCCCCCCAAAAATAAAGTCTGACACTGTTTCCACTGTATTTCCCATGAAGTGATGGTACGATGGGCTAAAAGCAAGAATCTTAGAAAGGGTATTTCAACATGCTTGCATCACTCTACCACTAGAAATTTCTCTGACATGTTTGGCCTTTGGATTTTCAACAGATCTATTCCCCACTCTCCAGCACAGAATGCCTTACCAATAAGTACAGAGAAGTTGCTACTTCTTCCTCAGAAGGTCAAGCCAGTATAATGTTATCCATGCGTTGGATCAATAATATCTCATGGAGAAGAAAAGATAATCATGATCCATGAGAACTAAATTATGACAGAGCTAGGTGTCCGTCTAGTCAAGGTTATGGTTTTTCCAGTAGTCATGTATGGATGTGAGAGTTGGACTGTGAAGAAGGCTGAGCGCCGAATAATTGATGCTTTTGAACTGTGGTGTTGGAGAAGACTCTTGAGAGTCCCTTGGACAGCAAGGAGATCCAACCAGTCCATTCTGAAGGAGATCAGCCCTGGGATTTCTTTGGAAGGAATGATGCTAAAGCTGAAACTCCAGTACTTTGGTGACCTCATGCAAAGATTTGACTCATTGGAAAAGACTGTGATGCTGGGAGGGATTGGGGGCAGGAGAAGAAGGGAACGACGGAGGATGAGATGGCTGGATGGCCTCACTTACTCAATGGACGTGAATCTGAGTGAACTCCCAGAGTTACTGATGGACAGCGAGGCCTGGCGTGCTGCGATTCATGGGGTCACAAAGAGTCGAACACAACTGAGCGACTGAAGTGAACTGAGGGAGTTGATATAACCTAGAAGTAGTACATGGAATAACTGATTGATTCAAAATTGGGAGAGGAGTCCAACAAGGCAGGATATTGTCAGCCTGCTTGTTTAACATCTATCCAGAGTACATCATGTGAAATGCCTGGCTGGATAAATTACAAGCTTCAGACATGCAGATAATAACACTATAATTAAGCAGAATATGAAGATAAATTAAGAGCCTCTTGATAAGTGTAGAAGAGCACAGTGACAAAGCTGGCTTGAAACTTAATGTTAAAAAACTAAAATCATGTCATCCAGTCCTATCATTTCATGGCAATGATAGATTTTATTTTCTTGGGCTCCAAAATCACTGCAGATAATAACTGTAGACTTGCAATTAAAAGACACTTGCTCCTTGGAAAGAAAGCTATGACAAACCTAGACAGCATATTAGAAAGCAGAGACAGCTCTTGGCCAACAAAGGTACATATAGTCAAAGCTATGGTTTTTCCAGAAACCATGTATAGATGTGAGGACTGGACCATAAAGAAGGCTGGACAGTGAGGAATTGATGCTTTTTAATTGTGGTGCTGGAAAAGATTCTTTAGAGTCCCTTGGATTACAAGGAGATCACTCGAGTCAATCTTAAAGGAAATCAACCCTGAATATTCATTGGAAGGACTGTTGCTGAAGCTGAAGCTCTAATACTTCAGTCACTTGATTTGAAGAGCTGACTTATTGGAAATGATCATGATGCTGGGACAGATTGAAGCAGGAAATTAGAAGGTGGTGGTAGAGGATAAGATGGTTAGATAGCATCACCAACTCAATGGACATGAATTTGAGCAAACTCTGGGAGATAGTGGAGGACAGAGGAGTTTGGCATGCTATGGACCATGAGGTTGCAAAGAGTTTGATATGTCTTAGTGACTGAAGACAGCAACAAGAGTTATTACATTGAAAGTGTAACTTTGCTGACCTTCCCCCCCGTCCCCCGAAAATCAACAACTTCTGGCGGTGTTTACTCAGAAGTATTTAAAAAACTAAAGTATTTCCCACATCCACATGCAAGGTACCAAGAGCTGGACATGACTTAGTGACTGAACAGCAGAAATCAATTGTTTTTCAATTCTATTGATCACCTGATCTCCATAAACTCCTCTTCTAACCACGTCCACTGTTAATTCTCCTGAATTAATATCAGTTTAGAGACAGCATCTAGTGATCTCTGAAAGATCTGTTTATTTTCTTTTCTCAAATGTACTGTTGCCCTGTTTAAAAGAACAGCAACAACAACAAACACTATAAGTCCCTTTGGTGAAGGCTCAAAGAAAGATTAATAGTATAGATTTTAGGGAATGAACCAGGGTTTTCTCTCAATGGAGCTGAATTTTCTTTTCATTCTAGGCTCATAAACTAGCAACTCTGGAAATCGATTGAAGGGCCCTGACTCTCTGTTTGTATAATTCAGATGAGACATAGAACCTTTCTCTTTTTGCAGTTCAAGGAAAGATTTTATAAAAGGACTATGCAGCTGCATAACCACCTCTACTGCTTACCCACATGATCCACCAGTTCCAGTGACTCCTGAAGCAGCAACAGAAGACAGGATCACAATCTGGAGCCTTTGACAGGATCTTACTATTGAATTACAGCCCATACCCTTAGGATTTGGGAAGAAAGCACTACCATCATCTGCAGATAACTACTAACTACTCTCCTTCTAAGAAACAGCTCCTGGGCGACTACTGGGCCTCAACAAAGACTGAAAACTTAACTGTGGGTCATTAAGTTACCATGTGACCTGGGCTGTTCATCATGAACTGGGCAGTTATCTGAACCACCAAGCCATAAGTTTGGGCATGAAGATCAGCACACCATCTTCTAACAGAAGTGGTCAGTAAGTGATTGGTGTTCAGCCAATGAACAAGTAGTCTACATGAAGTGACACAAATATTCCTGTCCCCCTTTTTTCTACTCTGACTTCTCTCTCCCGACCTGTACATATGACCCCATGGTAAGTTCCATTTTACAAGTTAACATAGAAAGACAAAACTCAGGCCTGGTTTACAGAGAGTTCTGAATAAAATTGGAACTCTCCTTAGGTGGACTCCACCTAAAGGTGGAGAGTTGCAGCAATATTGACCCTTCCTGGGACATCCCTGAAAGACAGTGATGAATGAAAATTCTTCAGATGTACAGGCATTCTTATAAAAATCTCTTGGTTTCAAAATTTATTTCATTGTGGTTAAAGTACCTGAAGTGATAAGTATGATGGCAGAGTAGAAGGACGCGACTTAAAGTGAAAAAAGTAGGGGAAAAAACTAGACCAATCAGGTATGACCTAAATCAAATCCTTTATGTTTATACAGTGTAAGTGAAAAATAGATTCCAGGGATTAGATCTGATAGAGAGAATGCCTGAAGAACTATGGGCAGAGATTTGTGACATTACACAAGAGGCAGGGATCAAGACCATCCCCAAGAAAAACAAATGCAAAAAGATAAAATGATTGTCTGAGGAGGCCTTACAAATAGCTGAGAAAAGAAGAGAAGCTAAAGGCAAAGGAGGAAAGGAAAGATATACCCCTTTTTGAATGCAGAGTTCCAAAGAATAGCAAGGAGAGATAAGAAAGCCTTTCTCAGTGATCAATGCAAAGAAATAGAGGAAAACAACAGAATGGGAAAGATTAGAGATTTCTTCAAGAAAATTAGAGATACCAAGGGAACATTTTATGCAAGGATGGGCACAATAAAGGACAGAAACTGTATGGACCTAACAGAGGCAGAAGATATTAAGAAGAGGTGGCAAGAGTACATAGAAGAACTATACAAAAAAGATCTTCATGACCCAGATACCATGATGGTGTGATTATTCACCTAGAGTCAGACATCCTGGAATGCAAAGTCAAGTCGGCCTTAGGAAGCATCACTGTGAACAAAGCTAGTGGAGGGGATGGATTCCAGTCAAGCTGTTTCAAATTCTAAAAGATGATGCTGTAAAAGTGCTGTACTCAATATGCCAGCAAATTTGGAAAACTCAGCAGTGGCCACACGACTGGAAAAAGGTCAGTTTGCATTCCAATCCCAAAGAAAGGCAATGCCAAAGAATGCTTCAACTACCACGCAGTTGCACTCATGCATCTCACATGCTAGCAAAGTAATGCTCATAATTCTCCAAGCCAGGCTTCAACAGTACATAACTGTGAATTTCTAGATGTTCAAGCTGGATTTAGAAAAGGCAGAGGAGCCAGAGATCAAATTGCCAACATCTGGTGTATCATGAAAAAAAAGCAAGAGAGTTCCATAAAAAACATCTACTTCTGCTTTCCTGACTACACCAAAGCCTTTGACTGTGTGGATCACAAAAAACTGTGGAAAATTCCGAAAGAGATGGGAATACCACACCTCCTGACCTGCCTCCTAAGAAATACATAGATGACACCATCATTATGGCAGAGAGTAAAGAACTAAAGAGCATCTTGATGAAAGTGAAAAAGGAGAGTGAAAAAGTTGGCTTAAAACTCAACATTCAAAGAGCTTAGATCATGGCATTCAGTCCCATCACTTCATTAAAGACTTCTTTTATAAATGTGTTTTGGTTTTGATTGCTAGTGGTAATTGAAAAGTTTGTGTATTTAAGAATTGTTATTATTGAACTTTGTTTTAAAATATAAATTTTTTCTTGATATGAAAAAATGTGCTTAATGATAATGTTCTACATTCTATTCCATGTATAGAACTTGGTTTTCAGGTTTAGCTGTTGAGAAATCTGTCATTGGCCAAAATGTTCCTGTGTATGTGATCCTATATATCCCCCTGGCTTCTTTTAAATATCTGAGTCGAATATTTCTTAGTATTTCTTTACATGTGCACATCTTTGTGTTTATCCTGAACACTTTAAATCATGCTTCATGTACCTGTGGATTTATGTCTTTAATCTCTTCAGGAAAATTTTCAGTCATTCTATTCTCAGATATTTTATTTCCACCTCTTTATTCTCTATACTAGATATTTGAGGAAATGTATATGCTGCACCTTCCCATTGTATCCCTCACTCTCCTAAGTTCTCTATATGTTTCTCTTATATTTTCTTTATTATTTTTTTAGTATAAGTAATTTATAATATTCTATTAGTTTCAGATTTTCAGCATAGTGATTCAACATTTCCATATATTATTCTCCATTTAAAGTTTTAACAAAATTATGGCTATTTTTGTGCAAATCAAAACCACAATGAGTACCATCTCACACCAGTCAGAATGGCTGCTGTCAAAAGGTCTACAAACAGTAAATGCTGGAGAGGGTGCAGAGAAAAAGAAACTGTTAGTGGGAATGCAAACTAGTACAGCCACTATGGAGAACAGTGTGGAGATTCCTTAAAAAACTGGAAATAGAACTGCCATATGACCCAGCAACCCCACTGCTAGGCATACACACTGAGGAAACCAGAATTGAAAGAGACACATGCACCCCAGTGTTCATTGCAGCACTGTTTATAATAGCTAGGACATGGAAGCAACCTAGACGTCCATCAGCAGAAGAATGGATAAGAAAGCTATGGTACCTCTATAAAATGAAGTATTCAATTCAGTTCAGTCGCTCAGTCATGTCTGACTCTTTGCGACCCCATGAATTGCAGCACGCCAGGCCTCCCTGTCCATCACCAACTCCCGGAGTTCACTGAAACTCACATCCATCGAGTCGGTGATGCCATCCAGCCATCTCATCCTCTGTCGTCCCCTTCTCCTCCTGCCCCCAATCCCTCCCAGCATCAAAGTCTTTTCCAATGAGTCAACTCTTCACATAAGGTGGCCAAAATACTGGAGTTTCAGCTTTAGCATCATTCCTTCCAAAGAAATCCCAGGGTTGATCTCCTTCAGAATGGACTGGTTGGATCTCCTTGCCGTCCAAGGGACTCTCAAGAGTCTTCTCCAACACCACAGTTCAAAAGCATCAATTCTTTGGTGCTCAGCTTTCTTCAA
>SJYQ01001486.1:94473-112196 GCA_006410935.1 Redunca redunca
AGTTATGACCAACCTAGACAGCATATTCTAAAGCAGAGACATTACTTTGCCAACAAAGGTCCGTCTAGTCAAGGCTATGGTTTTTCCAGTACTGATGTATGGATGTGAGAGTTGGACTATAAAGAAAGCTGAACGCCGAAGAATTGATGCTTTTGAACTGTGGTGTTGCAGAAGATTCTTGAGAGTCCCTTGGACTGCAAGGAGATCCAACCAGTCCATCCTAAAGGAAATCAGACCTGGGTGTTTATTGGAGGGACTGATGTTGAAGCTGAAACTCCAATACTTTGGCCACCTGATGCGGAGAGCTGACTCATTTCAAAAGACCCTGATGCTTGGAAAGATTGAGGGCAGGAGCAGAAGGAGATAACAGAGGATGAGATGATTGGATTGCATCACCAACACAATGGACATGGATTTGGCTGGACTCCAGAAGTTGGTGATGGGCAGGGAGGCCTGGAGTGCCGTGGTTCATGGGGTCGCAAAGAGTCAAACATGACTGAACAACTGAACTGAACAGCATGTAGCATGTTCTAAAACTATGCAACTTACTCATCTATTATTCTATTAAAATACAAGATCTAAGGTAGAAAAATCTGTTTTACTACTTATCTATCTCATATCTTGAATAAGACTGATCTTTGCACGTTAAGTATTTATTGAATAAATTCAGGTAAAGAAATAAAATACACTAATATCAAGATTTTTTGTTTAACATTTAACATTAAAATAAAATGGAGACCCTGGAAAACTTTGAGTTGAAACACATATTTTATTAACAAGAATGTTATATAAGGCTCGGAAATGATGGCGATTTACTGCTTTTACAATGTTTTGTGATGGTTCATCATCTCTTGGAAAATTTGCTCAAACCCAACTTTCAGTTCAGTTCAGTGATTCAGTCATGTCTGACTCTTTGCAACCTCATGGACTGTAACACGCCAGGCTTCTCTGTCCATCACCTGCTCCCAGAGTTCATTTAAACTCATGTCCATTGAGTCAGTGATGCCATCCAGCCATCTCATCCTCGGTCGTCCCCTTCTCCTCCTGCCCCTAATCCCTCCTAGCATCAGGGTCTTTTCCAATGAGTCAACTCTTTGCATGAGGTGACCAAAGTACTGTAGTTTCAGCTTTATCATCAGTCCTTCCAATGAACACGCAGGACTGATATCCTTTAAAATGGACTGGTTGGATCTCCTTGCAGTCCAAGGGACTCGCAAGAGTCTTCTCCAACACCACAGTTCAAAAGCATCAGTTTTTCAGTGCTCAGCTTTCTTTATAGTCCAACTCTCACATCCATATATGAGTACTGGAAAAACCAAAGCCTTGACTAGACAGACTTTTGTTGGGAAAGTAATGTCTCTGCTTTTTAATATGCTGTCTAGGTTGGTCACAGCTTTTCTTCTAAGGAGAAAGCATCTTTGAATTTCATGGCTACAGTCACCATATACAGTGATTTTTGAGCCCCCCAAAATAGAGTCTCTCACTGTTTCCATTGTTTCCCCATCAACTTGCAATGAGGTGATTTAACCGGATTTCATGGTCTTAGATTTCTGAATGTTGAGTTTTAAACCAACATTTTCACTCGCCTCTTTCACTTTCATCAAGAGGTTCTTTAGTTCTTCACTTTCTGCCATAAGGGTGGTGTCACCCTTGTGCATATCTGAGGTTGTTGATATTTCTTCTAGCAATCCTGATTCCCGCTTGTACTTCATTCAGTTCGGCATTTCTCATGATGTACTCTGCATGTAAGTTAAATACGTAGAGTGACAAAATACAGCATTGACATACTTCTTTCCCAAGTTGGAACCAGTCTGTTGTTCCATGTCTAGTTCTAACTGTTGCTTCCTGACCTGAATACAGATTTATCAAGAGGTGGGTAAGGTGGTCTGGCATTACCATCCCTTTAAGAATTTCTCACAGTTTGTTGTGATCCACACAGTCAAAGCTTTTGGCGTAGTCAATAAAGCAGAAGTAGATGTCTTTCTGGAACTCTTTTGCTTTTTTTTTATAACCCAACAGGTGTTGGCAATTTGATTTCTGATTCCTCTGGCTTTTCTAAATCCAGCTTGAACATCTGAAAGTTCATGGTTCATTTACTGTTGAAGCCTGGCTTGGAGATTTTGAGCATTATTTTGTTAGTTTGTGAGATGAGTGCAACTGTGTGGTAGTTTGAACATTCTTTCACATTACTTTTCTTTGGTATTAGAATGAAAACTGACCTTATCCATTCCTGTGGCCACTGCTGAGTTTTCCAAATTTGCTGACACAGTGAGTACAACACTTTCACAGCATCATCTTTTAGGATTTGAAATAGCTCAACTTGAATTCCATCACCACCTCTAGCTTTGTTCACAGTGAGGCTTCCTAAGGCCCACTTGACTTTGCATTCTGCCACGTCTAGCTCTAGGTGAATGATCACACCATCATAGTTATCAGTGTCATGAAGAACTCTTTTTTGTATAGTTCTTCTGTGTGTTCTTGCTACCTCTTCTTAATATCTTCTGCTTCTGTTAGGTCCGTATCATCTCTGTCCTTTATTGTGCCCCTCTCTGCATGAAATATTCCCTTGGCATATCTAACTTTCTTGAAGAGATCTCTAGTCTTTCCCATTCTATTCTATTTCCCACTATTTCTTTGCATTGATCACTGAGGATTTTATCTCTCCATTCTATTCTTTGGAACTATGCATTCAAATGGAGATATATCTTTCTTTTTCTCATTTGTCTTTTGCTTCTGTTCTTTTCACAGCTATTTGTAAGGCCTCTCAGACAACTGTTTTGTCTTTTTGCATTTCTTTTTCTTTGGGATGATCTTGATCATCGCCTCCTGTAATATCATGAACCTCCATCCACAGTTCTTCAGGCACTCTGTCTATCAGATCTTTACCTTTGTAATTATCCCCAGCAACATAAAGGAAAGGGAATTCTGGGAAATTTAGTTTCAACTTATCTAAGTTAACATAGTAGAAATATCCACTGTCTATATCTTCGCCACTATATAACCATAATAGATACCTTCTCTTAACTATTCTTAGGTTCTAAAACCCAGTGGAGTCTAAATCATTTCCCCATAACACAATGCAATTCTTCCCTGTACAATCTGAAAAATAATTGCTCACTCACTCCTCCAAGGAAGCTACAAAACTGTATATTATTTATTTAGTTTTGGTTGAAGGTTGAGTCGACTTTTAACTGAGTTACACTTTGATATCCTTAAATCTGAATATATAATGTTAATCCTTATAAAACATTTTATTTCCACTGATAAGGCAAACAAATAGAGGATGGGAATAATTACTGAATATGTACATTGATTATTTATATAAAAATAAATAAATAAGAAACTATTATAACTATTTCATTCTTTGTTTCATATTTTCTAATTGGTATTTATATCCACTTTCCCCATTATCCATTTCATATTCCTTTTACCTTGATCAAGCAAATTTCCTGTTTGTGATTCTTTGCATTGTTGGTCCCACCTGCCCTTAGCTGTAATCATTTTCCATTAACTTTTATCACAGGATATGGGTGTCATAAGAGGTGACTTATGGGTTATCTTTTATCCTGACATAAATCACCATGCTACCATGGTGTACTAGCAACTGAGTTTCTCTTTGAAAGTAATAGATGATAAGTAACCTCTGTTTTGCCTGTTTTTTACTGAAATGGACTGTCCATTATTTCCATATCCCTCACTGAAAGCATTCTTTACAGTAAAACAAAGTCTTGGATATCTGTAGAAACCTGTCATGAACGTGGAAAATAAAATCTTTGATATTTGGTCATTGGGGATAATGATGGAAAAATTTTATTCCACTTTATCTCTTTGAGTCCTGGATATATGACCACTTCTTATGAGTTAAAGGGGACCATATATTGGTTGTTCGTTCAGAATATATACATGTGCCAGATCACCTTATCCCAAACCTGGATTATATTGCTGTCCACTTGCACAATACATGGGTTTCTGAAGGACCATTCATTATCCTATTGGGACAGCTATGTCAGTGTAGGGCTGAATATGGAATGACCAGCCAATTCCACAAGCATGTATTCATTGTTGTTTTATTTTTCACAAAATGAATACCCTTGTCAGAACCAATGCAGTATGGAGTATTATATGGCTAAGGTGATCATTCTGTCTCTACATGAATAATGGTTTGAGCAGAAGCATTACAGTTAAGACATTCATATACATGAAAACTGCTTCTTCTATGGTGGGCAATCTCAGTGTAGGCAACCTACCTAGGTAGCAAGAAGAAGTCCTCAGAGAAGGATGCCATATTTGAGGCTCGGTGTGACCGCTGAGGGTGCACACTGCTGCCAACTTGCTGTTGGCAAGTCACACACTCAGCAGTAGGTATTGTTTAGTGAGCCCATGCATAACTTAGTCCTTGCTGTCACAGCCACTTTATTCAGAAGCCAATTCCAAGAATACAAAATGGTTGGGAAAATGTTGAATGATATCTACAGAACAGAACATTTTATATTCATCTAATTTATAAGATCTTCTGCTGAAATTTCTCCTTGGTTGACGTTTATTTTGGACATACATATCCTTACATTCTGTGTCAATTTAGAGAAGTTTAACCATACTTTTATTTAGCAAAAATCATTGTCTCTGGTTTCCTAATTGCATCCTTTCTGAGT
Source organism: Redunca redunca (assembly GCA_006410935.1). NCBI lineage: Eukaryota > Metazoa > Chordata > Mammalia > Artiodactyla > Bovidae > Redunca > Redunca redunca. The sequence goes on from SJYQ01001486.1 coordinate 99,126, forward strand.
TACCCAAATTTTCAACCAAATAATTTACCACCGCTTATTAATCAATGTACAGTATCTCAATGTATTTATCAATCTCTCCTTCCATTCAGGAAAAATGAACAATCTAATGTTCAGCTCAAAATTCTCCTCTCTTTAGTTCGTTTACTTTTATGGGGTGTGGTGCTGCAGCCATCCACTTCACCTAGACCAGTTCGTCTTCAAAACTATATGTAAAGTATGCTTATCTTTTATTTCTACAAATTCAACTTGTCATAGGAAACTCCAGAAGAAGATATAGGGGTGTAGAAGGAGCAATAAGAGAACATGTAATAGCAGTAAGTTCCATAGCATTTGGATACTTGATCTCATGATATGTATATGCCACTAGAACATGATTGAGCCTACAATTACACATACCACACCCATTTGGAGTGCTGCATGCATGCCCAAATTCATGGTACGTGGGGTCCACCATGAGATGAACTCAAGCCAAGACTTATCGGTTATTCCATAAGTTTCTCATTGGTGAACCACAGAAATGTGGGTTTCTAGATATCAGTGACAGCTGAGAGCCAGTATTGAGTCATCTCCCCAGAGTTTGATAATGGCCCTTTGACCTAATGCTCAATCATTCTTGTAAATGGTTATAGATATTGATACTTTTTGATTAAACCTAAAATTGCACAATATAAACATTTTGTAATATAGCATGAGACTTCCTTAAGAATCCACTAGCCAAAATCAGTGACCTCTGTTAGTCAGACTATTCTGATTACTGCTTCTAGTCTGCCTAGAATATACATATTAAGATATCACTCTACATCTTGTCTCTGACAATTAAATATCACAGTTTGGTCACTAATAGCCCAAACTGCCATCTTCCACAGTGAACTATGAGAACCATGTGGACTGGATATCCTATCACAGTGCCTTTTTTGACTGAACAGAGAATAACCACCACAGAGCTTTTCAACAATGCCAGGGACTGAGCGACCTCATTTTCACTTTTCACTTTCACGCATTAGAGAAGGCAATGGCAACCCACTCCAGTGTTCTTGCCTGGAGAATCCCAGAGATGGCGGGGCCTAGTGGGCTGCCATCTATGGGGTCACACAGAGTCGGACACGACTGAAGCAACTTAGCAGGAGCAAGTAGCAGGGTCCTCTCACAAATTTCTGGTCTTGTAGTATTTGCATAGCTTTGACCAAGGTAATATCCTCTGGATAGCCTCCTATGACTAGTTACGGAATGAATGAGCACTTTTCACATGATAAATCTGCTCTAGATTTAGCATACCATACTGCCTGTTCCTTTGGGTATCTCCTTTCACAGGAAGTTCTGCCATTTCCAATTTATTCAGTGCAGGTGTCATTTGGGTCCACATTTCTTTCTTCTTTTTTTTTAGTGGGTGTAGTTTACAATGTTGTTTATTTCCTGTACAAAAAAAGTTAATCAGCCACATGTATCCATATAGCCCCTCTTCCATGGATGTCCTTCCCCTTTAGGTCACCACAGAGCATTGAGTAGAATTCCTTGTGCTGTTCAGTAGGTTCTCGTTACTTATCTACTTTTATCTATACATGTGCTGTGCTTAGTTGCTCAGTCATGTCCAACTCTGAGATGCCATGGACTGTAGCCTGCCAGGTTCCTCTGTCCATGCAGATTCACCAGGCAAAAATACTGGAGTGAAATAATGAGATGGTGGAGGAGTAGGTGGATGTGGAGTATATCTCTCTCCATGGATATATCCGGAATACACCTTCAGACACAGAAGTGTAGGCAGATCATCACCTGAGAGCAGACAGAAGTACCTGAACAGCAGAAAAGAATATATAGAATCACCCGAAACTCAGTAGGACAAAGGAACCAGGGGAAAAAACAGGAGTGTTAGTAGGACTGGACCTGCCTTTGGAGGGTGGGGGAACTGAAGCAGGGGTCCAATCTCCACACCTGGGCAATTGTCTGAGTCAGAGGAGAAACATTTAAGGTTGAAAGTGAAAAAGCTGATCTGTGGCAGCCTAAATGGAATGAGGATCAGACAGTCTTTGCCACAGCCATACATACCCTGGACAGGGATGCAGGTCCCCTAGAAGGTGTAGTGGCTGGGAGTTGAAGTTTAGGGACTGTGGAGCAATCCAAGGGTGAGGACTGCTGTTGACTGTGGAGAGACGGATCGAGGGGATGTGAGGGAGGAGATTGTGGTCAGAAATGTCTGTGGAGGAAAGGTAGGCAGCCATGGAAGCAAGGCAATGCTGCTGAGTCTTGCATAGTGGATGGAATCATCACCATAGCCTTTCTCTCCCCACATGCCAGCATGGGCAGCTGAACAATAGAGAGGTTGGCCCATCAAGTGCCTGACACACTGAACTACAGAGTAGATCCCACCCAGGGTGCCCCTTTAAGTGCTTGACGTGCCAATCTGCAGAGTAGGATCCCAGCCAAGGGGGCCCCTCTATGATGTGCCTGATGTGCCAAACAATAGAGAAGGACCTAGGAAAGGGAGCCCTCTAAGTGGTTGAATGGGGAGAGCTACAGAGAAAGACTGGCCAAAGAGGCCTTTTGATAACCAGTACAAGATGCTCGAGAAAGGATTCTGATAGGGCCATAACTCCTGTGGTGGAGGCAGTCCATGTACTTGCACACTTGGCACCACCAGGGTCCCTGCGATTCAAGCAGCTTTGCCACTTTCATGGTCAACCTTCACTGGGGCAGAGCTGCTACAGGCAAAAAAAAAAAAAAAAAGTCTTGTGTCTATGCATGCAGGGTCGCTTTGGTCATGTCCAACTCTTTGCGACCCTGTGGACTGTGGGTTGCCAGTCTTCTCTGCCAGGGGGGTTCTCCAGGCAAGAATACTGGAGTGCATTGGCCAATACTGGTTGCCATATCCTTCTAGAGTACTATATTTCATGCTGTCCTAGCCACCAACTCCCTTGAGTACCTGTTTTTTCCAGAACCCTTGTGACCCAAGCAGCTACACCTCCTCTGCACCTGGCTCTCACTGGGGCAGACTCAAGTCCTCCAGGGTAGCCTCAGGAGCAAATCACAGGGACAGCTGAAATGCAGAGGAGGAACTAAAACCACAATTGAAATTCAAGGGCCAGGAATAAGGCTCAAAACCTTCTCACCAGCTGTACAAGCAGCAGATTAAATCTACAAGTTAAACTAGGCAGACTCTGTGTCTATGGGATATATAAAAAGACATTGAGAGCTCACACCAAATAAAATGCACTAGTTCTGATAGCTGTGGACATTGGAGGCAAGAACACACAGCAGTAGGACCAGATTAGAATATGAGCTGCCCCCACAGCAGGTCAAGAGATCAGCACAGTTTTGGAGGGCATCTTAGGGAGGTGAGGTAGACTGTGACTCCCAGAAAGGGAAAGGACTCTGACAGCAGTGACTCAAGAAATATTTTTACTATTCTTATGTTTTGATATCTTCTGTAGATTCTTTTGGATTTTTTCTTTTTTCTTTTTTTGTTTTCCTTTTTTTCCCACCCCTCTGTTGTAGTTGTTGATTTTATTGGCGTTGTGAAATCTAATTAAGTTTTTGAGTTTGTTTTTTTTCCCCCAGTTGCAGTTTTTGTTGTTCTAAACCTCTGTCTTTATGTGGAGATTTTGCAGTTTTGTGGAATTTCTCTCTCTCTCTCTCTCTTTATTTTTTCCTCCTTTTTTTCTCTTTTTTATTTTAATTTTTAAACCTATCATTATATTTTAATCTTTATTTCTTTGTTGGCTTCTCCTATTGTTCTTTCTCCCTTATAGTCAATCTTTAATTAGATTATCTACCTCTATTTAATTTTGCATATCTATTCTTTCTTTCCTTTTCTTTCTTTCCTTTCCTCTCAAAATATTTGTTAATTTTGTTTTCATTGCTTTATTTCCCACTCAGCACCTTGCCTTAGTTTTGTTTTCCAGATTGTGCTTTAGTTAGTTTTCTTCTTTACTGGTATATGTAATTTTTGGTGTACTTTATTCACTGGGTCAATGTATTGTACTTTATTTTTATTGGATTGTTTTGATTTTGCTTATGGGTGCATATGTATATGTGTATATTTTACTATTTTAATTACTATTTGCCTAATTTTGTAACAGCCATTTGTCTGGGATTCATCTTTGGTTTCTCATTTTTGATTATTAGTTTTAATCTTACTTACTTCCATAACAAACCATTTGTGGAATCTTCATTCCTGACCAGAGATAAAGCTCTGAGCCTTTTAAGTGGAAGCACTGACCCCAAGACCCTAAACTACCAGAGAACTTACCCAAGGGAGTATCAACAGTGAGAACACACACAAAGGAAACCACTCGAATACAAGACCTGGTATCAAGCAACCACCAGTAGCACCCAGTGCAGGATGCCTCATCTACACAACAAACAAACAAAAATACAAACCAAATCATCAGCAGACAGGATTACCACCTCATTCAGCCTTGCTCATCAGAGGAAAAAACAAACAAACAAAACTCAGTACAAATCTCACCCTATACAAAGTTTACAGAAACCACTGGACCAAACTTAGGAGGGTAGAAACCAAAAGGAAGAAAGAATTCAACACTGAAGACTGGGAAAAGGAGACTTCAAACACAATAAGTTAAAAAAATGAAAAAAAAAACGTTTGAAAAGACAGATAAGTACTACTTGAATGAAGCAACAAACTAGAAACACATAAGTCCAAATAAATGAAGAGTAAATAGGCAAACTACCTGAAAAAGAATTCAGAATAATGATAGTATATATGATCAAAAACCTTGAAAAAAGAATGGAGAAAATGCAAGAATCAACTAACAATGACCTAGAAGAATTAAAGAATAAACATACAGAGACAAACAACACAATTACTGAAATTAAAAATACTCCAGAAGGAATCAATAGTATAATATCTGAAGCAGAAGGACAAATCAGTGAACTGGAAGATAAAATGATGAAAATAACTTCTGAAGGGCAGAATAAAGGAAAAAGAATGAAAAGAATAGAGAATAGTCTCATAGATCCCTCAGACAATATCAAATGCACCAATATTTTAATTACAGGACTCCAGGAAGAAGAAGAGAACAAGAAAGGGTATGAGAAAAATTTTGAAGAGATTATGGTTGAAAATTTCGCCAACATGGAAAGTGAACTAGTCAATCAAGTCTAAATCATATACAGGATAAACCCTATGGTAAACATGGCAAGACACATACTAATCGAACTAACAAAGACTAAACACAAAGAAAGAAAATTAAAAACAGCAAGGGAGAAGCAACAAGTAACATACAAGAGAAACCCCACATGTTTAACAGCTGAACTTTCAGCAGAAGCTCTTAAGGCCAGAAGGGAATGGCAAAATATATTTAAAGGGAAAAATCTACAACCAAAATTACTGTACCCAGCAAGGATCTCATTCAAAATTAATGGAGAGTACCTTGGACTGCAAGGAGATCCAACCAGTCCATTCTAAAGGAGATCAGCCCTGGGTGTTCTTTGGAAGGAATGACTAAAGCTGAAACTCCAGAACTTTGGCCACCTCTTGTGAGAGCTGACTCACTGGAAAAGACTCTGATGCTGGGAAGGATTGGGGGCAGGAGAAGGGGACGACAGAGGATGAGATGGCTGGATGGCATCATCGACTCGATGGACATGGGTTTGGGTGAACTCTGGGAGTTGGTGATGGACGGGGAGTGCTGCGATTCATGGTGTCGCAAAGAGTTGGACACGACTGAGTGAACTGAACTGAAAAAGCTTTTTGGACAAGCAAAAGTTAAGACAATTCAGTACTACTAAACCAGGTTTACAACAAATGTTAAAGGGACTTATATAGACAAGAAATACAAGTGAAGAGAAAGATCTACAAAATCAACCCCAAACAATTAAGAAAATGACAATAGGAACATATACATTGATAATTACTTTAAATGTAAATGAATTAAATGCTCCAATCAAAAAACACAGACCAGCTGAATGAATACAAAAACAAGACCCATATATATATACTGTCTACAAGAAACTCACTACAGACCTAAAGACACATATAGAATGAAAGTGAAAAGATGGAAAAATTTATTCCATGCAAATGGGAAGCAAAAATATAGAAGGAGTAACAATTCTCATATCACACAAAACAAACCTTAAAATGCAGATTACAAGAGATAAGGAAGGACGCTACATAATGATCAAGGGATCAATCCAAGAATAAGACATAATAATAGTAAATATCTATGCACCCAACATAGGATCACCTAAATACATGACAAACACTAACATATAAAAGGGGAAATTGACAGTAACACAAAATAATAGTAGGAGACTTTAACACCCACCCACATTAAAAGACAGATCATCAAAACAGAAAATTAGTAAGGAAACACAAGTCTTAAATGATACATTGGATGAGATGGATCTCACTGATATCTTCAGGACATTCCATCCGAATGCAGAAGAATACACTTTCTCAAGTGCACATGGAATATTCTCCAGGATTACCACATCTTGGGTCACAAATCAAACTTCAATAAATTTAAGAAAACTGAAATCATATCAAGCATCTTCTCTGACCACAATGCTATGATACTAAATATCAATTACAAGAAAAAAAAAAAACTGTAAAAAAAAAAAAAAAACATATGGAGCTTAACCAATATGTTTTTAAATATATTTAAGTGACCAGCAATATGTTTCTAAATAACCAACAGGTTACTGAAGAAATACAAAGGGAAATCAAAAAAATTTCTAGAAAAAAAATGACAATGAAAACACAAATCAAAAGCTATTGTATGCAGCAAAAGCAGTTCTAAGAGGGAAGTTTATAGCAATGCAATCTTACCTCAAGAAACATGAAAAACATTGAATAGACAATCTAACTCTACACCTAAAACAACTGGGGAAAAGGAACCAAGGCAACAATAAAAATTAGTAGAAGGGAAGAAATCATAAAGATCAGAGCAGAAATAAGTGAAAAGAAATGAAAGAAACAATAGTAAAGATTAATAAAACTAAAAGCTGGTTCTTTGAGAGGATAAAGAAAATTGACAAAACTTCAGTCTGATTCATCAAGAAAAAAAGAGAAGAATCAAATCAACAAAACTAGAAATGAAAAAGAAGTTACAACAAACAATGCAGAAATACAAAGGATTATAAGAGACTGTTATGAACAACTACATGGCAATAAAATGGATAACCTGGAAGAAATGGACAGATTCCTAGAAAAATTTAATCTTCCAAGAATGAACCATGAAGAAATAGAAATTGTGAACAACCCAATTACAAGCACTGAAATTGAAGCTGTGATCAAAAATCTTCCCAAAACCAAAAGCCCAGGACAAAATGACTTCATAAGAGAATTCTATCGAACATTTAGAGAAGAGTTAATGCCTATCCTTCTAAAAGTCTTTCAAAAAATTGCAGAGGAAGTAACACCTCCAAACTCGTTCTACAAGGCCACCATCATCCTGATACCAAAACCAGAAAAGGACAACACAGAAAAAGAAAACTACAAGCCAATATCACTGATGAACACAGATGCAAAAATCCTCAACAAAATTTTAACAAACAGAATTCAGCAACACATTGAAAAGCTCATACACTATAATTAAGTTGTGCTTATTCCAGGGATGCAAGGATTCTTCAATATACACAAATCAATCAATGTGATATACCATATTAACAAATTGAAATATAAAAACCATGTGACTATCTCAATATATGAAGAAAAAGTCTTTGACAACATTCAGCACCCATTTATGATTAAAATTCTTCAAAAAGTGGTCATAGAATCATCCTACCTCAACATAGTAAAGGCCATATACTGTAAGCTTACAGCTAACATTATTCTCAGTAGTGAAAAACTGAAATCATTCCTTCTAAGATCAGGAACAAGACAAGTGTGTTCACTTTCACCACTACTATTCAACATAGTTCTGGAAGTCCTAATACAGCAATCAGAGAAGTAAAAGAAATAAAAGGAATCCAGATCAGAAAAGAAGTAAAGCTCGCACTGTTTGCAGATGACATGATACTATACATAGAAAACCCTAAAAATTGTATCAGAAAATTACTAGAGCCAATCAGTGAATTTAGAAAGTTGCAGAATACAAAATCAATACACAGAAAGCACTTGCATCTCTAAAACTAACAGTGAAAAATCAGAAAGAAAAATTAAGGAATCAATCCTATTCACCATTGCAACAAAAAGAATAAAATGTCTAGGAATAAACTTACCTAAGGAGACAAAAGAACTGCATACAGCAAGTTATGACGCTGATTAAAGAAATCAAATATGACATAAACAGATAGAGAGATATTCCATGTTCCTGGGTAGAAAGAATCAATATTGTGAAAATGACTATACTACCAAACACAATCTACAGAATCAGTGTGATCACTATCAAATAACCGATGGCATTTTTCACAGAACCAAAACAAAAAATTTCACAATTCATATGGAAACACAAAATACCCCAAATAGCCAAAGCAGTCTTGAGAATGAAGAATGGAGTTGGAGGAATCAACCTTCCTGACTTCAGATTATACCACAAAGCTACAGTCATCAAGACATTATGGTACTGGCACAAAAACAGAAAAAAAAAAAAAAAAAAAAGACCAAAGGAACAAGATAGAGAGCCCAGAGATAAACCCATACACCTATGGATACCTTCTTTTTGACAAAGGAGGCAAGAATATACAATGAGGCAAAGACAGCCTCTTCAATAAATGGTGCTGGGAAAACTGGACAGGTACAAATAAAGGAATGAAATTAGAACATTTCCTAATACCATACACAAAGATAAACTCAAAATCGATTAAAGATCTAAATATAAGACCAGAAACGATAAAATCCTTAAGGAAAACATAGGCAAAACACTTGATGACATAAGTCAAAGCAAGATCCTCTATAACCCACCTCTTCAGTCAGTTCAGTTCAGTTCAGTCACTCAGTTGTGTCCAACTCTTTGCAACCCCATGAATCCCAGCACACTAGGCCTCCCTGTCCATCACCAACTCCCGGAGTTCAACCAAACTCATGTCCATTGAGTTGGTGATGCCTTCCTGCCATCTCATCCTCTGTCATCCCCTTCTCCTCCTGCCCCAATCCCTCCCAGCATCAGGGTCTTTTCCAATGAGTTAACTCTTCGCATTAGGTGGCCAAAGTATTGGAGTTTCAGCTTCAGCATCATCCTTTCCAATGAACACCCAGGACTGATCTCCTGTAGGATGGACTGGTTGGATCTCCTTGCAGTCCAAGGGACTCGCAAGAGTCTTCTCCAACACCACACTTCAAAAGCATCAATTCTTCAGCACTCAGCTTTCTTCACAGTCCAACTCTCACATCCACACATGACCACTGGAAAAACCATAGGCTTGACTAGATGGACCTTTGTTGGCAAAGTAATGTCTCTGCTTTTCAATATGCTATCTAGGTTGGTCATAGCTTTCCTTCCAAGGAGTAAGTGGCTTTTAATTTCATGGCTGCAGTCACCATCTGCAGTGATGTTGGAGCCCCCCCAAAATAAAATCTGACAGTTTCCACTGTTTCCCCATCTATTTCCCATGAAGTGATGGGACCAGATGCCATGATCTTCGTTTTCTGAATGCTGAGCTTTAAGCCAACTTTTTCACCCTCCTCTTTCACTTTCATCAAGGGGCTTTTTAGTTCCTCCTCACTTTCTGCCATAAGGGCGGTGTCATCTGCATATCTCAGGTTATTGATATTTCTCCTGGTGATCTTGATTCTAGCTTGTGCTTCTTCCAGCCGAGCGTTCTCATGATGTACTCTGCATATCAGTTAAATAAGCAGGGTGACAATATACAGTCTTGACGTACTCCTTTTCCTGTTTGGAACCAGTCTGTTTTTCCATGTCCAGTTCTAACTGGAAACATAAGCAAAACATTGGATGACATAGGTCAAAGCAAGATCATCTATGACTCACCTCCTAGAGTAATGGAAATAAAAACAAAAGTAAACACATGGGACATTATTAAACTTAAAAGCTCTTGCACAGCAAAGAAGACTCTAAGCAAGGTGAAAAGGCAACCCTCAGTATAGGAGAAAATAATAGCAAAGGAAACAACTGACATAAGATTAATTTCCAAAATATACAAGCAGCTCACACAATTCCAAACCAAAAAACGAACAAAGAATCAAAAAGTTGGAAAAAGATGTAAACAGCCATTTTGGCAAAGAAGACATACAGATGGCCAACAAACACATGAAAAGATGCTCAACATCGCTCATTATTAGAGAAATGTAAATCAAAACTACAATGAGATATCACCTCGCATCAGTCAGCATGGCCATCATCAAAAAGCCTACAAAAAATAAATGCTGGAGAGGGTGTGGAGAAAAGGGAATGCTCTTGCACTGTTGGAAAGAATGTAAATTGATACAGCCACTATGGAAGATGGTATGGAGATTCCTTAAAAAACTAGGAATAAAACCACCACATCACCCAGCAATCCCACTCCTAGTCATATAACCTGAGGAAACCAAAATTGAAAGAGACACATGCATCCCATTTTTTCACTGCAGCACTATTTACGATAGCTAGAACATGGAAGCAACCTAGATGTCCAAATGGATAAAGTATACACACTATGGAATATGCATGTTCCACAGTGTGTATACATATGCACATAGTGGTATATACACTATGTATTTGTTCCATATACTCTATGGAATATTACCCAGCCATAAAAAAGACCATATTTGAGTCAGTTCTAATGAGGTGGGTGAACCTAGAGACTATTATACAGAGTGAAGTAAGTCAGAAAGAGAAAGATATATATTGTGTTCTAACACATATATATAGAATCTAGAAAGACGGTACTGAAGAATTTATTTACAGGGCAGCAATGGAGAAACAGACAAAGAGAATAGACTTATGAACATGGGGAGAAGGGAGGGGAGAGTGAGATGTATGGAGAGAGTAACATGGAATCTTACATTACCATATATAAAATAGGCAGGCAATGGGAATTTGCTGTATGTCCCAGGAAACTCAAACAGGGGTTCTATATCAACTAGAGAAGTGGGATGAGGAAGGAGATGGGAGGGAGGTTCAAAAGGAAGGGGATAGATGTATCCCTATGGCTGACTCATGTTGAGGTTTGACAGAAAAACAACAAAATTCTGTAAAGCAATTATCCGTCAATTAAAAAATAAATAAATTAAAAAAAAAGAAAGAATACTGGAGTGGGTTTCCATGCTCTCCTCCAGAGGATCTTCCCAACCCAGGGATCAAACCCAGGTACCCCATGTTGCAGGAAGATTCTTCACTATCTGAGTCACCAGAGAAGCCCCAAAATACTGGAGTATGTAGCCTATCCATTCTCCTTGGGGTCTTCCCAATGCAGGAATTGAACTGGAGTCTTGCACATTGCAGGCTGATTCTTTACCAGTTGAGCTACACATAGTAGTATATATATATGTTTATCCTCATTTTTTAATCCATCCCACCTCCCGAGTCCATATTTCAATCACACAACCTAAAAACGCTGTTTCTCCCAGTTTCTATAGCTAATACAACAAATCCAGAATATCTGCCAAGAAATATGACTTGATCCAACAATATTTTATTTTGCCTCGTTCATACCTAGAAACATTGATATAAATGGGAAAATTTTTATACTCTTTAGATTCTCCTTCTAGGATTAAATTTATAACTTACAAACTGGGGCCTTCAGCTATTAATCTAATTTATTTCTAGGAGCAATGAGAGATGGTGGGCATAGTCCTTAGGAAAATCAGCAATTCCCTTGATGGCATTTATTTTTTTAGGAAAGGGGCAGGAGAAAAGCCTGTTTCTACATGTATATGAGGTTTAGCAGAATTAGGAAGTCAAAATGCTTACTTAATAAGAATTCACACATGCACCTACATCCCATTTTTTAGTGCACCACTCCTATCTAATCAATGCCTTAACTTTCACATAGCAGTATTTCTGAGGTTGTAAATTCAATTTGCAGTGCAGTTTAACTACCCATAAGATTAGACTGTGGCTTTGGCTTTCACAATCTCTGTGTCTACAAAGGATACAAATTTATTGTAAAGTCATCACATATTTTTCTGATTACTTTCCCAGACCTCTAGTTGTGTATTTAAAGCTCTGAACTAATTATGCTTCTTTTTGCTATAAGTACTGGTGCACAACTAGAAACAATCAGTGAATTACATTACACTGCTTATTTCCACTAAAACATTTCCAGTGGTAACTATTTTGTCACCTTAATTCTTACTTCCTACAGACATTTTATGAAAAGAGTTTAAGTATGATAATATAAGTGAATGTTTTACCATAATTTTCCAAGGGCTAGTAGCCTACTTCACCATGCCAACGAGGTAATTAATGCCATTGGAACTAATCATATCAGAGAAATATTTCAGAGAATAATTCTTGAAGATTGTTTTTCTTGGAACTACTTGCAGGAGTAGTGATTGATCGAGGAAGCGAATATAATATGAATGATAAAACGTTAAGCTATATGGTTGTAACTAGCCTTTCCATAATTGTAGGAGCATGTGACACATTTGTGTGGCAGGCTCTTTCCTCTCTACCTAAGAGTGAGTCTAAGAAGTCAGTAAAATGCTGGACATGAAGTGGAAGAGAGCAAGGACACATGATGACTCCTGAGGACAAGCTACATCCATGAGTTTAAGTGTCAGCCTTGATGAAAGAAGTTACCATCTTGTTATTGTTCTTTATGCAGCATGCCTGGGCCAGAACTAGAACCTATGAAAGAGGAAATCTGGACAGTGCTGAGGACTTATGGGCTTGGGCGCAGCCCTCACAGCAGCAAAGTGATCCAGTAGGTAAGTGGCAATGTACCTGAGACACAGTTGTGATAGACCCCTTTCACCCGTCTTGACAGTACAATGGCTACTGCTTCATTTCCACCTTCCAAATTCTGCATGATTTCTTTTGTTGTGGGCTGTCATTCAGATTCATATAGGACTGTGATTTCTGGCAAAACTAATTCCAATTTAACTAAGTTGATAGAGTACATATATTCCACAAAACATATCAGACATCATTGTAACTATATGCTTAAGGCCTACTACTTATACCTCAGACATCTTCAAAGGCAAAATCTTGTCTTTTAGCACATCTTTCTCAC
>SJYQ01001486.1:118763-149515 GCA_006410935.1 Redunca redunca
ATTCTAACCTTATATGCTTCTAATATTTTGATGCTGTCTTTTCCCTCAAGTTCCTCATTTCATGATTAAGTTATGTTTTGAACTGAACACTGATATTTTACCTGAAATCTTAGAAGTAAAGCTGTTTGGATTAAAGCAATTAGTTTAAAAAGTCATGAGATGGGAAAACTCAGTTTATAGCTATGTGATGATGTGAGCCCTAAGGTAACCTACTCTGAGAGTCATCAGGCAAATATCTCAATCAGCAGGTTAACATTTAGTTCCTTCTCTAATATCATGAAACCTGAGCCTGGCAGGGGTGACCTCTGTGCTTCTTTCAGCTAGACTTAGCTATACTATGCTGTTTCTCAGTCATGTCTGACTCTTTGCAAATCCATGGAATGTAGCCCATTAGGCAAGATACTGGAGTGGATAGTAATTTCCTCCTCTAGAAGACCCTCATCCAGGTATCAAAAGGGGATCTCCTGTGTCTCTAGCATTGACAGATGGATCCTTTACCACTGGGCCACCTGGAAAGCCCAAATCCTATTGCTGCTGTTTAGTTGTTAAGTCGTGTCCAGCTCTGCAACACCAGGGACTGTAGACTATGACTTTGTCCATGGCATTTCCTAGCAAAACTACTGGAGTGAGTTAGTTCACCATCAAAATCACTGCTTCATCAAAATTACAGTCATTCTGGAACATATCAGCACATCTCTTCCTCTTGGAAAGCACATGTCTATGAAAGTAACCTTAAAATCTGAAAACTATTTGGCCATTACTTTAGATAATTATCTAAAACAAATAATTGGTTGGATATTTACAACCAATTCTTTGTAAGATGTAGATTTCAATATCTTCAATGACTTTATGCCCCAAAGGCCTCTTTTAGGCAAAATCCTAAATAGCAATTTAGGATGATGATGTTCTAACAACCTCCACATACTTATATATGTTCTTTATCGTTTATGACCCCCATCCATTTTGAAAAACCAACACAGAAGCAATTAAATTTACAGTCATAATTCCCTAGAGTTTGTTGAACTTTTAATAAGTGATGGAAGTTGATCCTTTTTTTCATAACCAAATTTTGAAAAAAATGAAAGCTAAGTGGGAGTCAGGCAAATTGAAGACTAAAATGCCAGTGAGTTTTTGCTTTTTTTTTTTTTTTAAGTAGTGTTTGTATATGCAGCAAAACTGTTACTGATGTTGTACATCAGAGTCCCAGATTTTCCCACTCTGTCACAAGTAGTTCCAGCCAATATAAAGGCTTTCTGCAAAGTGTGTGTGTGTGTGTGTGTGTGTGTGTGTGTGCATGTGAGTGCTTGTGCTCAGTCATGTCTAACTCTGTGACCCATAGGACTGTAGCATGCCAGGTTCCTATGTCCATGGAATTTTCCAGACAAGAATATTGGAGTTGGTTGCCATTTCCTTCTCCAGGGCATCTTCCTGACCCAGGAATCAAACCTGCATCTCTTGAATCACTTGTCTTGGCAGGGGAGATTCTTTACCAGCACACCAAAAGGTAGAACTATCTAGCTGCTAAATTTACTGCAAGTTTCAGAGCAACATAAAGCACATGATATCTGCAGACAGACAAGTCTGAGTATCTGAGACATATCTATTGTGAAGCTTGAATTATTTTCACTAATGAAGCAAGTCAGTACCTGAAAGAACAAAGACAGTTGAAGAGTCTTTGATTAATGGATCTCCCTCCACTTGGAAGCAATCATGAGAAGTGAAAAAAGACACACCCCTACCAGAAACTCCAGCTTTTTGTCTTTTTAATCCCAGGGTGCCCAACCATTAACACTCTGATCAAAGATGCTGATTCAGTCTATTGGGAGAGAGGAAAAAAAGGATCCCAAAACAAAGATTGTTCTTTTATAAATGCTGCTGGAAAACATAAGAGCCTGAAATGGCTTATAATGCTGTTAATTAAGTTAGCTACAAGGTCATTCTATTTCAAGGCTGAAATTTTATTTCTTCTTTTGCTTCCTGTTTTAATTTTTTTAGATGAATTTTTCAATATACCCTTCGATAATAACAAATGACTTCACAAAGACACTCCAATACAATTGCACTAAAAATGTTACCCCACATTTGAATTAATTACCTCCTATTGTCAAATTCTCCTGTAGAAATTAAAGCTAGTTAAAGTCTCTTGAGAATTAAAGTTGAAATGGATTCAACTGCAAAGTCAAATACTCTTTCTGTGTTGATTTGAAGTTAATAACTCTAAAGTACAAAGTGCAACCTACCCAATTTATTAATAAATTATTTGTCTTCTAGGAAGTTTATCAGTGCTTAAGTAGTTTTGTTTTTTTTGTTTTTTGTTTTTTTTTGTTTTTTGTTTTTGTTTTTGTTTTGTATTTTCGTACAACTCTGCCTAAGCTGTCTCTAACGGAAAGGGAGGTGGTTCAGTTAGAGCCTCAGGAGTAGTATTAGTCCAATGGTAAGATTCTAACATACTCTCCATTAAAAAACAAATGCTGACAAAAGGAACCAAGACCATCAAGGAACTGGCAGTACATGCACTGCATTCTGAAAACAAGCTAATCTCTGGAGCCTAGAATTTGGGTTACCAGGATTGTATTATCTTATATTGTATTACTAAGACCCACTGCTCAGTGATTTCAGCTTCGTTAGTATGCTGACAGTTAGTGTAACTTAACCGGAATCCAACACTTTGATATTTGAGTGTGTGTGTGTGCATGTATTTGTGTGTGTGTGTGTGTGTGCCCATGGGTGTAGAGGTGAAGGCTAGCTTTCAAAGTATTTACTAGAGCCACTTCTACCTTCTTCTGAAATGTAATATGTAATATGGATTCAACTCCAGTCACCAGGCCTTAACTGAGACGTATTTCCTTTTCTGTATTTCAAATATCTAACTTGGATTTTTTGAGTCCTGTATTTCTGGCACTCAAGTGTTGTGCAAACTCAATGTTTGTATTAGCTTAAGAATTATCTTCAGAGGTTTCTAGCTCTGAATCTTGTACTGATGATGCTGAAGTCTATTCCCCAGAGTCCTAAGGAGAACCAATATCCCTGCCATGCACTGAAACTTTTTAATCTGGGGCTCTAAACTTCAATGCCACGGTCACACTTTGTATAGTTAATGTAAAACTTAATTACAAGCAATGTCATAAGGGGTCAATCTTGAGCCCATGAACAAGCCACAGAAATTTGATTAATCTCATACAATATTCACACATGTACCTGAATGAAAAGCATAAAATGTCAATGTCATCTAAACAATTTGAACCTGGACACTTGCCCATGCTCTGTGGATCAGGCAGAAGTCATGTGCCTTAATATTTGATATTCCATCCTGTAGATCTGGTTGATAGTAAAGGAAAGCAGTAGATTTTTTGCTAATGTGAATCAAAATATCACTACTTCCAAGTTATTATCCTTTTCAAAAGTGTCCAGGTTGTGCTTGTTGGTTTCAGATCCATCTACAACAGCCTGCACTGTAAGCCCTCAATCTTTCCACTTAACTCTCTCCTAGTTCATCCTTCTCTTCATAAAAATAAACACTGGCCCATATAAAAAAAGTCATGAAGCATTGGGAACTACCAACATCAAAATCTTATGTGGTCCACTTGCTTAAATTTTAATGTTTAAGGCTTCAGCAGTTAAAAGCCAACCAGATGACCGAGAAAACAGTCAACTGGCACAATACGGGACTCGATAACCTTCCAGGTGAAACAACAACCACTTTAACAATAAAACCCATTGCTTTTCTTTGTTCATTGTCATCAGTCCTCAGAGTCCCTTCTCTGGCAGCACAATAATGCCTCAGTTGTGCCAAATCACCTTGATCTATACAGTGTTCCTTCTAAGCCTTGAAGTTCTTTGATCGATAATATAAGTTACTGACACGTCACCTCTGATTTGAACTTATCTTCCCAAACATCAGATCTTCCCTGAGGAAAACTTTTCTGTATAGATCCTAAAGCCCTAAAGAACAAACAAAAATGAGATCAAAAAAGTACACTGAATGCTGCCAGGGCACCAGGCAATTATGGACTTCTAACAGTGAACCGTGAAATTAGACAACCCACCCTGACCTAGTCTTGCTGGGAACCCCCAGGTATCTCCCAATTAGATAGGACCATGACTCCCAGCCTCTTCTGGTTGGGAGCATATCAGAGAACCTGTTCTCTGCATGCAGGAAGCTTCACAGAATGGAGTAACTGAGACACCTGATTCTCTGTAAAACACTCAAAATAACCCAACACTCCCCTCTCTTCCCTGAGGGAAGAGTGAGTAAAGTGTGAGGCAGCAGACAGAAACAGATATTCTCTTACATGGGAGGAAATATCAGTAATTGGGAATAAGTGATTCCTCTAATAAGACTTAGGGAAACATGTCACCGGCCAGATCTTTAAATACGGATGGCAATGACCACACAAGGGGAATTCATTTCACATGGTATAGACTTCACAGAGTTGCCATAATCAAAGGGAGCCAACTAAGTTAAACAATACAGTCCCACTTAACACTCACCTTCCTGTATTTGTTGGTAAAACATTGTATTATTGGGAGCTGGTGATCCAAAGATGAGTAAGGAATGATCTTTGATCTCCAGGAGCAGTGCAAGACAAAGATGTGGGAAACACATGTGCAGTCAAAATAAAATGTACTAAGATATGCAAGCTGCTGCTTCTAAGTCATTTCAGTCACATCCGACTCTGTGCAACCCCATAGATGGCAGCCCACCAGCCTCCCCCATTCCTGGGATTCTCCAGGTAAGAACACTGGAGTGGGTTGCCATTTCCTTCTCCAATGCATGAAAGTGAAAAGTGAAAGTGAAGTCGCTCAGTCATGTCTGACTCTTAGCGACCCCATGGACTGCAGCCTACCAGGTTCCTCCATCCATGGGATTTTCCAGGCAAGAGTACTGGAGTGGGATGACATTGCCTTCTCTGAAGATATGCAAGAATCATGTCTAAAAGCCAATGGGAGCACAAGACAGGAACTCAGGACAGGAGCAGGTGGTTGATGTCTTTACAGTAAGAAAGCCTTAGCAATATTTTGTGGTGTGTGTGTTAGCTGATCAGTTGTATCCAACTCTTTGTGACCCCATGGACTGTAGCCCACTAGGCTCATTTATCCATGGAATTAATTCTCCAGGCAAGAACACTGGAGTGGGTTGCCATTTCTTTCTCCTTTAAAATATTATAGTAATATTTTAAAATAATGATGCAAGAGGACATTGAATCATAAAAGTGATTATAGTTTTCCTATGAACATTTTTTATCTAACACATAAAATAGTTGATGCTATAAAAGATATCCTAATTATTTTATGTCAGCAAAGTCATTTGCAAATATTCCCAGTGTCACAAAAGTGATACACAATTTTGATATTGCCATGTTACAACTGTATGAATGGGTTGTCTGCCTAATTCTGTGGTTCAGTATTAGAGACTGATAGCTATTTTATGTCTAAACCACATCTTCTATGTCAGTAAAAAAGATAAATAAAAAGAAATATAAGATGTAGGAAAATTAAATAATAAAAGTCATAAAATAATTTTTGGAAACAGTACCATCATGAAGACTAGATGTATAGATATTACTGTTTCATTAGTGTTTAAGTCTAGAAGACTTCTCAATTCTAGAATCATGCAGTAATTACATTATTTATTTTTTGTCTATAATGCATGCTTAGGAATCAAGATTGCTGAGAGAAATATCAATAACCTCAGATATGCAGATGACACCACCCTTATGGCAGAAAATGAAGAGGAACTCAAAAGCCTCTTGATGAAAGTGAAAGAGGAGAGTGAAAAAGTTGGCTTAAAGCTCAACATTCAGAAAACGAAGATCATGGCATCTGGTCCCATTACTCCATGGGAAATAGATGGGGAAACAGTGGAAACAGTGTCAGACTTCATTTTTGGGGGCTTCAAAATCACTGCAGATGGTAGACTGCAGCCATGAAATTAAAAGACGCTTACTCCTTGGAAGAAAAGTTATGACCAACAAAGATAGCATATTCAAAAGCAGAAACATTACTTTGCCAACAAAGGTCCATCTAGTCAAGGCTATGGTTTTCCCAGTAGTCATGTATGGATGTGAGAGTTGAACTGTGAAGAAAGCTGAGCGCCGAAGAATTAATGCTTTTGAACTGTGATATTAGAAAAGACTCTTGAGAGTCCCTTGGACTGCAAGGATATACAACCAGTTCATTCTGAAGATCAGCCCTGGGATTTCTTTGGAAGGAATGGTGCTAAAGCTGAAAGTTCAGTACTTTGGCCACCTCATGCGAAGAGTTGGCTCATTGGAAAAGACTCTGATGCTGAGGGGGATTGGGGGCAGGAGGAGAAGGGGACGACAGAGGATGAGATGGCTGGATGGCATCACTGACTCGATGGACGTGAGTCTGAGTGAACTCCGGGAGTTAGTGATGGACAGGGAGGCCTGGCATGTTGCGATTCATGGGGTCGCCAAGAGTCGGACACAACTGAGCTGAACTGAACTGAACTGAACTGATAGTTGATTTACAATGTTGTGTTATTTCTTCTGTACAGCAAAGTGACTCATATATATATATATATATGAATTATTTTTTAAATTTCTTTTCCATTATGGTATTTATCAGAGAGTATTGAATATAATTCCATTTCCTTGTGCTATACAGCTGGACTTTATTATTTTTAGCTAACCTATATATAATCATTTGTATCTGATATTCTCATACTTTCAGTCCTTCAATCTTCCACTCTCCTCCCCCTTGGCAACCATATGCCTATTCTCTGGGTCTGCGAGCCTGTTTCTGTTTCATAGATAAGTTTATTCATGTTATATTGTAGATTCAGCATGTAAGCACATGATATTATATTTTCATAATTTTAAAATTTTACAATTCTTAACATTTCTTTTGGTAAAAGGATGACTGAGTAAAAAAGAAAAACTAAATAGTCTTTTTAACATGCCAAGTTGAATTTATGTCAGTTAACCAATCATCTTTTGCACCATAATAAAATTGATTCTCTTTATGGTTAGTAACATTAAAAAAGACAATGAAAACTTCACAAAACTCAATACTTAGAAACAAAAAAATTTTCCTGTCTAAAGAAAAAACAGATATATTTCTAGGAAAATTTCAAGAGACAAAAATGGTATCTGTGAATCTATGCCCAACCATTGTGAAAGGAACTTGACAGGATCTTTCTCTTCAAGTCAACTGAGTCTCATGCTTTTTCTTTTTTGTTCTTTTTCTGTATGTAATCAGGACAATTTTAGATATGGGAGAAATCAATTTTGGCAACAATCATTTAATAAATGTTTACTGGACATTACTTAAAACAATCAGAGTGGGAGAAGTCACAGGAAAAATTTACAAAAAGCCAACTTTATTGCTCTCAAGGTGCTTTAACTGTATAATGTCGTTCAAAGAAGAGCTCTATTAATTGGCAGAAGGGGCTGCAAAATCACATGTCTCTGTGATGCAGGCAGGTTACACAAAAAAGTGAAGCAGCCAGATGTCACAAACAAGGAACAGTGGGAAATGTGAAAATTGTAGAGTCTGTGCAGATCCCAAATTAATAAATTTTGTTTTTCTATGTTGTATGAGCTGAATAAACACATCTGCATATTCTTGCAGGTTGTAACCCTGGGTACCAAAGCTCTGTTCACTAATGGTAAGACTCAGAAACAAAGATCCCATGGACAAGAAGAGTCTTATAGGCTTCTGTGTGCAGGAGAGATTTCAAACTCTGATATAGAACCAGTAATAAGGAGAGTCAGGATCTAATAAAAGTGTACAAATTGTAGTCAATCAGAAACTAGTTCAGAGACTGATGCACGGATGTGTTTCACATAGATCTGTCCCTCTTCCAGCCTTGCCACAGCTGAGGTGCCTCAAGTCATGCTTAGATAAGCTACCCTTGGGAGCTTAATTGGTACATCACTCTAAATCCTGATTGCAAGGTCCTAGGAGATAAATCCCCTGGAGAAGGAAATGACAACCCACTTCAGTACCTTTGTCTGGAAAATCCCATGGACAGAGGAACCTAGTGGGCTACAGTCCATGGGGTCACAGAGAGTTGGACACAACTGAGCAACTTCACTCAGGAGATAAATGCTAACTGATCATTTAACCTACTGTGGTCAGACTTACTCTAGGTAGGACAAAAACAATTAGAGATAGGTCTCTTCAAGAAAATTGGAAATATCAAGGGAATATTTCATGCAAATATGGGTACAATAAAGGACAGAAATGGTAAGGACATAATAGAGGCAGAAGATATTCAGGGAAAATGGCAAGAATACACAGAAGAACTGTACAAAAATTCTTAATGATCTGGATAACCATGATGGTGTGATCTCTCACCTAGAGCCAGACATCCTGGAATATGAAGTCAAGTGGGCTTTAGGAAGTATTACTACAAGCAAGGCTGGTGGGGATGATAGAATTCTGTCTGAGCTATTTCAAATCCTAAAGAAAGTATTGCTGTTAAAGTGCTGCACTCATTATGCCAGCACATTTGGAAAATTCAGAAGTGGCCTCTGGACTGGAAAATTTCAGTGTTCATTCCAATTCCAAAGAAGAGCAGCACCAAAATTATGTTCAAACTACTAGACAATTGCACTCATTCCACATGCTACCAAGGTTAGGCTCAAAGTCCATCAAGCTAGAATTCAGCAGTATGTGAACTGAGAACTTTGAGATGTACAAGTGGGGTTTAGCAATGGTGGAGGGACCAGAGAACAAATTGCCAACGTTCTTTGGATAGTAGAGAAAGCAAGGGAGTTCCAGAAAAACATCTACTTTTGCTTCATTGACTACACTGAAGCCTTTGACTGTGTGGATGACAGCAAGCTGTAAAAAGTTCTTAAAGAGATGGAAATACCAGATGACCTTACCTATCTCCTGAGAAACCTGTATGGGATCAAGAAGCAACAGTTAGAAACTTACATTGAACAACTGACTGATTCAAAGTTGGGAATGAGGTACTACAAGACTGTATATTTTCACCTGCTTATTTAACTTTTAAGCAGAGTACATCATGTGAAATGCTGGACTGAATAAATCACAATCTGGAATCATAATTGCTTGGAGAAATATCAACAACTTCAGATATGCAGATGATAACACTCTAATGGCAGAGAGTGAAGATGAACAAAAAAGCTTCTTGATGAGGGTGAAAAGAGGGGGGTGAAAAATTTGGCTTAAAACTCAGCATTCAAAAAACTAAGATTATGGCATCTGGTTCAATCACTTCATGGCAAATAGAATGGTGAAAAAAGAGGAAGCACATTTTATTTTCTTGGGCTCCAAAATCAAGGCAGACCATGACTGCAACCATAAAATTAAAAGACGCTTACCTTTTGGAAGGGAAGCTGTCTATGACAAACCTAGACAGCTATTAAAAAGTAAATATATCACATTGCTGACAAAGGTTTATATAGTCGTTTGTGACTGTTAGAGTTGGAGCATAAAGAAGGCTGATTGCTGAAGAATTGATGCTTTTGAATTGTGGTGCTGGAGAAGATTCTTGAGAGTGTCTTGGATTGCAAGGAGTTCAGATCAGTCAATCCTAAGGGAACTCAACGCTGAGTATTCATTGAAAAGACTCATATTGAAGCTGAAGATACAATACTTTGGCCACCTGATGTGAAGACCTGACTCGTTGGAATAGACCTTAATGCTAGGAAATATTGAAGGCAAAAGGAAAAGAGGGTAGCAGAGGATGAGATGGTTAGATAACATCACCGACCCAAAGGACATGAATTTGAGCAAACTCGGAGACAGTGACAAACAGGGAAGCCTGCTGTGTTGTGGATCATTAGGTCACAAAGAGTGGGACATGACTTGGTGAAAACAACAACAATGTGAGAAAAGTATGTTTTAAGTATATGATTTCTTTTTCTAGACTTTCTTCAGAAGGGAAGGATTTAAGATAACATTACTCCAATAAGTTTTGTTTGTTTTGTCACATCGTATGGTATGTGAGATCTCAGTTCTCCAAACATTGATCAATCTGGCGCCCCCTGAATTGGATGCTCAGTCTTAGCCACTGTACTGCCAGTAAAGTCCATTCAATGAGTTTTTGAATTAGTGATAATTAACTGGACATGGAACAACAGACTGGTTCCAAATAGGAAAAGGAGTCCGTCACGGCTGTATATTGTCACCCTGCTTATTTAACTTCTATGCAGAGTACATCATGAGAAATGCTGGGCTGGAAGAAGCACAAGCTGGAATCAAGATTGACGGGAGAAATATCAATAACCTCAGATATGCAGATGACACCACCCTTATGGCAGAAAGTGAAGAGGAACTAAAAAGCCTCTTGATGAAAGTGAAAGAGGAGAGTGAAAAATTTGGCTTAAAGCTCAACATTCAGAAAACGAAGATCATGGCATCGGGTTCCATCACTTCATGGGAAATAGATGGGGAAACAGTGGAAATAGTGTCAGACTTTATTTTGGGGGGCTCCAAAATCACTGCAGATGGTGATTGCAGCCATGAAATTAAAAGACGCTTACTCCTTGGAAGGAAAGTTATCACCAACCTAGATAGAATATTCAAAAACATAGACATTACTTTGCCAACAAAGGTCCATCTAGTCAAGGCTATGGTTTTTCCAGTGGTCATGTATAGATGTGAGAGTTGGACTGTGAAGAAAGCTGAGCACCGAAGAATTGATGTTTTTGAAGTGTGGTCTTGGAGAAGACTCTTGAGAGTTCCTTGGACTGCAAGGAGATCCAACCAGTCCATTTTGAAGGAGATCAACCCTGGGATTTCTTTGGAGGGAACGATGCTGAAGCTGAAACTCCAGTACTTTGGCCACCTCATGCAGAGAGTTGGCTCATTGGAAAAGACCCTGATGCTGGGAGGGATTGGGGGTAGGAGGAGAAGGGGACGACAGAGGATGAGATGGCTGGATGGCATCACTGACTCGATGGACATGAGTCTGAGTGAACTCCGGGAGTTGGTGATAGACAGAGAGGCCTGGAGTACTACGATTCATGGTGTCGCAAAGAGTCGGACACAACTGAGCGACTGAACTGAACTGAACTGAACTACTATATTCTTACTAACATTGTATATAATTAGATTAAAATAATATACTTCACAATGTAGAAAACCTTGAATTTTTAAAATTTATCAGACTTTGAACCTCACGTGTGGTGTACGTATTTGCTTTCAGAACAAAATAAGTATAGTTGTTAAGAACCTAATGTAATACTTGCTGAAAGTGAAATCCTGTGAAAAACAATTTTCTGGAAGAGAAAAGGGCTTCATAGACCTGTGGAGATGGAAATTGGTGACTAATATTTTGCTTAAACTGTTTCTTCATGTTGTTGCCTATTAAGGAGAAGTGGGGGAGATGATTATTTGTCAGATAAAAGGGCATAATGTTACAACCAGATGGTGCTTTGTTTTTTTGTATTTCCTCCTAAAGGAAGGGAAAAGGGTCTGAGAGTTGCCGGAGCTAGTATAGGGCTTTGGCAGGATAAGAACACTACACAATTTTGCTATTCTTTCCTCTGCAGGAGAAATTGTTTTAGAATCCCCAATACCAAGCCCTGGATGGGCCAATCTTATCATGTGTGTGTGTTATTCTCTCCCTCAGGTGAAAAATAAAGATTTCACTTGTTCTCAAGACTCAGTGAGGAACCAGATGGAGCAGACTGTATGCTTCCTGACCCTGAATGTACATGAGTTATACTGACTGGCACATAACCTTCACTGGTTCCATTAATTTCTGAGTCCCAGATGCTCTGACCTCAACTGCCTTAAAATTCAGGATAGAGCTGAGGTCAACCTTTACCAAGGAACCAGCACTTTTGTCCTTACTGAATATGCTAGGGAATGTCAAGGAGGCTAGAGATTTGACAGAGAGATTTGAAGTTACATTTCTGTTGAACATGGATACCGGTACCAAGTCCCATGGGGGAAATGGTTCTAGATCTAAAGGGGGCCCAAGATGCTGAGAAATGTAAGGCAGAACCACGGTAACATGGTAGGGACTAAAAGAGAAGCCTAGAGTCCTGGGTACTTCCCCGACTGTGGGAAGTATCCAGGGGAGAAAGTAAATCATTCAGCTAGAAACTAAAGGGGGGGGGGGAATTGTCCAACCATTTCTTTTTAAAAAATTTTTTATTGGAGCATAGTTATTTGCAATGTTGCGTTAGTTTCTGCTGTACAGCAAAGTGAGTCATTTATACATGCACAGGTATCCACTCTAGTTTAGACTATTGTCCCATATACTTCTTTATAGAGTATTGTGTATAGTTCCCTGTGCTATACAGTAGGTTCTTATTAGTTATCTAACCATTTCTGCCACCTAATTTCTTTTCACCTTCATTCCTGCAATAGATTTCCACCTTTGAGATAATAGACAGCTATGATTTTGACCTTTGAAATGCTGACTAAATAGTCAGAGATTTGAGTAAATGTGCATTGAAAACAACAAATCAGATTAAAAGGATTTTGTGTTGTTTTGTTTCTTTTGTTTGTTAATGCTTGGTAGAAATTGATGTATGCTATATGCTTGTAGTTTCCCAAATCACAGTAGCTGAATGGGTCATCCCAATTGGGAAAATCTGCAGATAGAGAATTATGTTATTGGTACAAACTATTCTATTTTTGCTCCAGTGGATGTGTCAGAACATAGCATAAATGCCACTAAATTTCACTCAGCTATACCTTTTTGAAGTGTTGGATATGGCTACTATCTATGCCTTCTTTGAAAAACTGGCAACTGAGCTTGCACTGAAATAAAAGTCTTCACACAGAGACCATGTGATTCCCCCTTTGTATATACACTTAAAGGTGCACTCCATGGCTGACAAGATAGACTACAACTAAAGAAAAAAATATTCAAATAAGTGTGTTGCTTTTTCAGTGGACTCGTATTGATGCTGAAAGCTCAATGGTGCCAAATTGAATCTTGGAGACAAAGTTTTGGGTGAAGTTTAAAAGAAAAGCTTTATTGCTTTGCTAGCCTTAGGGGGACATAGTAAGCTAATGCCCTCAAAAATGATGTATCCCAACCCAGGGGAGTTTGCTGGGGATCTTTATTTTTATTACATTGATTGATTTGCAAATATTGGAGGATCCTAGCATCACTGGAATAAAGCTCACTTAATTATGATATATGATCTTTTAAAAATGTTTTTGGATTCTGCTTGTTAGAATTTTGTTGAGGACCTTTGCAACTATGTTCATAGTGATATTAGCCTGTAGTTTTGTTTTGTGTGTGTGTGTAGCATCTTTGTCTTGTTTTGATATCAGCGTGATGGTGACCTCTTAGAATGAGTTTGAGAGTTTGCCTTCCTCTACAATTTTCTGGAAGAGTTTGAGTAGGACAGATGTTAGCTCTTCTCTAAATTTTTGGTAGAATTCACCTATGAAGCCATTTAATCCTGGGCTTTTGTTCAGAGTTTTTATTACAGTTTCTATTGTGATTAGTCAGATCAAATTTTCAATTTTTTCCTGGTTCAGTTTTGAAAGGTAATACTTTTCTAAAAATTTGTCCATTTCTTCTGAGTTGTCCCTTTTATTGGCACATAGTTGCTCATAGTATGATTGTGTTTTTGTGTTGTCTGTTGTAATTTCTCCATTTTTGTTTCTAATTTTGTTTATGTGAGTCTTCTCCCTTTTTTATCATGTTGAGTGTTGAGTGTGATAATGGTTTGCTTATTTTGTTTGTCTTCTGAAAGAACCAGCTTTTGTTTTTATTAATCTTTACTTTAGTCTCCACTTATTTTTCATTTATTTCTTCTGGTATTTTTATAATTTCTTTCCTTCTATGATTTCTTTCCTTCCCAAAACAAACTTTGGGTTTGTTTTGTTGTTGTTGTTCTTTTTCTAGTTGATTTAGGTGCAAAGTTAGGTTGTTGATTAATATTTCTCTTGTTTCTCGAGGTAGACTTGTATTGCCATGAACTTCCCTTTTAGCACTGCTTTTCCTAAATCACATAGGTTTTAGGTTGTTTTTATTATCATTTGTTTCCATGCATATTTTGATACAGTTTTTGATTTCTTCAGTTATCTGTTGGTTATTCATAAGTGTGCTGTTTAGCTTCCATATCCTTAGTATTTTTATACTTTTTCGCGCCCCCCTGCCCCCTGCGCCCCGTGGCTAATATCTAATCTTACAGCATTGTGATCAGAAAAGATGTTTGAAATCATTACTTTTTTTTTTTTTTTAATTTATTTACCAAGGCTAGATTTGTGGCCAAGGATGTGATCTATCCTAGAGAATGTTCCATGTGCACTTGAGAAAAAGGTGAAATCCATTGTTTTTGGGTGAAATGTCCTGGAGATATCAATTGGTCTAAATGATCCAGTGTATCATTAAAAGCTTATATTTCTTTGTTAATATTCTTTCTGGATGATCTGTCCATTTGTGTGAATGGGGTATTAAAGTTTCCTACTATTATTGTGTTACTGTCAATTTCCCCCTTAATACCAATTGCCTTGTGTATTCAGGTGCTCCTATGTTGGGTGCATATATGTTTATAATTGTTGTATCTTCTTCTTGGATTGATCACTTGATCATTATGTAGTGTCCTTTGTCTCTGATAACAGTCTTTATGTTAAAGTCTATTTTATCTGATATGAGTATTGTAACTCCTACTTTCTTTTGGCCTCTATTTGTATGAAATATCTTTTTCCAGCCCCTCACTTTCAGTCTGTATGTGTCCCTAGGTTTGAGGTGGGTCTCCTTGTAGACAGCATATATAGGGGTCTTGTTTTATATCCATTAGGCAGTCTTTGTCTTTTGTTTGGAAAATTTAACCCATTTATGTTTAAGGTAATTATTGGTAAGTATGATGCTGTACCATTTACTTTATTGTTTTGGGTTCAATTTTATAAACCTTTTTATAGGTTTCCTATCTAGAGAAGAAATATACTTTAGCATTTGTTGAAGAACTGGTTTGGTGGTGCTGAATTCTCTCAGCTTTTACTTATCAGTAAATCTTTTGATTTCTTCTTCAAATCTGAATGAGATCCTTACTGGATAGAGTAATCTTGGTTGTAGGTTTTTCCCTTTCATCACTTTAAGTATATCCTGCCATTTCCTTCTGGCCTGCAGCTTCTGTTGATAGATCAGCTGTTATCCTTATGGGGTCCCCTTGTAAGTTATTTGATGCTTTACCCTTACAGCTTTTAATATTTGCTGTTTGTGTTAAATTTTTGTTAATTTGATTAGTATGTGTCTTGGAGTGTTTCACCTTGGGTTTATCTTTTATGCAACTCTCTGGGCTTCTTGGACTTGAGTGGCTATTTCTTTCCCCATTTTAGGGAAGTTTTGGACTATTATCTCCTCAAGTATCTTTTCATGCCCTTTCCTTTTGAGTTCTTCTTCTGGAACACCTATGATTCAAATGCTGGGGGGTTTAACATTGTCCCAGAGGTCTCTTAGGCTGTTCTCACTTCTTTTTATTCTTTTTTTTTCTTTTTTCTGCTCTGTTTCATTTATTTCAACCACTCTATCTTTCAACTCACTTATCCTTTTTTTCTGCTTCGGTTACTCTACTGTTGGTTCCCTCCAGAGTGTTTTTAATCTCAGTTATTGCATTATTCATTACTGATTGACTATTCTCTATTTCTTCTAGGTCCTTCTCAAATGTTTCTTGCATCTTCTTAATCTGTTTCTCTAGCCTATTTATCTATAACTCCATTACTGTTTTCAAGATTTTGGATCATCTTTGTTATCATTATTCTGAATTCTTTTTCAGGAAAACTCCCTATCTCCTCCTCTTTGGTTTGGTTTGATGGATTTTTATCATGTTCTTTCACCTGTTGGATATTTTTCTGCATTTTCATTTTGTTTAGTTTGCTGTATTTGGGGTCTTTTCTGCAGGCTCGAGAATTGTAGTTCCTCTTAACTGTGGAGTCTGTTCCCTATAAGTTTGGTTGGACCAGTGGCTTGTGAAGATTTCCTGGTTGGGGGAACTTGTGTTTGTGTTCTAATGAATGGAGCTGTATCTTGTCTCTCTGGAAGGCAGTGCAGTGTCCAGTAGAGAGTTTTTTGGTGTCTATGGGTTTGATATGGCTTTGGGTAGCCTGTCTTTTAAAGTTTAGGATTGTGTCCCTCTTTTGCTGGAGGATTAGTATGGGGTGTCTTGCATTGCAACTTGCTGGCTCTTGGGTAGAGCTTGGTCTCAGTGTAAGTATGGAGGCTTTTCGGCGGTTTCTTGTCTATTAATGTTTCCTGGGGTCAGAAGTTCTTTGAATATCCAAAGTTCTGAAGTTTAACTTCCTGCCTCTGGGTTTCAGTCCCCCTTTTACATTAGCATCAAGACTTTTCTGTCCACACAGAAGAGAAGACAAATATACTAGGTTAATGGTGAAACAACTTTCCACAGCCAGGGACAGCCAAAAAGATTCACAAAGCTATATAGAGAAGAGGGAGGAGAGAGACAGAGGTGACCAGGAGGAGACACTGGAGAGTCAAAAATGAAGAGTAATCAAGCCAGTAATGAAATCCCTAAGTGAAAGTGGATACTAAAAATTAGAATCTTAAAGGTAAAAAAAATAATAACAAAAATCAAAAATGAAAANTAAATATATCTCGGAATTTCTCTGGAGCTGTTATGAGCAGTGTGGGGTCAGTTCAGCATGAGACAATCCCTTTCTCAGGCTTTTACTTATCCTCAGAGTCTACTGTTGCACCTCAAATGCAGTCTCAGCTTAATTGCAGGATTTTAATCTGTTGCACTTGCCACTTCTGGGGAAGTTCCCCCTCCTTTTCTTTGCTTAGGTTCGTCTCCTCTGTTTGCAAGTCTCTTCAGTGTCTAATCTCTGCCCTGACATGAAGAGGCAAAAATGGCCACTTATTAGGGCTCACTTGTCCTCTTGTTCTATGGAGAAGAAGGGACACTGCAAACAAATACCGTTGCCATGTGTGGAGACAGTGTTCACAGTGGGTGGACCACATAGGGATTTGCCACAGCCCAAGGCAGCATGCACTTCTCAGGTCTAAGCTGCTCAAGCTTCCAGGTGCTCCCTGAGGGCACAGTCCCACTTGGGGCATACATCTAGTGCACCTCCCAGGTTCAATTGCTCAGGCTCCCTGGTGTTCTGCAAGGGCACAGTCCCAGGCGGGCCATATCCTCAGGGGATCTGGTCTCAGGCTGTGACACTCCTGGCACATATGAGACACCCAAGATCCCAGGAAGATACGATTAGTGACTGGCAGCCTTCTCATAGCTTGGCAGGAGATGTGGTCTCTGGGGCTGAGATTGCAGGGCCCCTTGCCTTCTTCTTCTGGATGTTGTGCACCTGCCTCTCTGCCTCCAGGAAGGGCCATAAACAGCAGCCAGCTTACTCTCCTTTGGTGTTCACTAGGGGGTGATCCTTTGTTCTGTGAGTGACCCAAGGGTCATATTGTGGCATTAGTGCTTTCCCACATTGAAAAGTCCTTGTTTTCCTTTGCTTCTTTGGTGTTTCCATGATTTGGGTTACTATGACACATTAACCCCCTCAGAGTGTCCTCAGGCCATTCAACACTAGTCCTTACCCTAAGGACCAAGGATGCCTCCCACCCCTCCACACCCAGCCCCCACTCACTGTGGGCAGATGTGGGTTTGTGAGCTGCTTTTCTCCTGGTAATTACCATTCAACATGAATTCTGTGTTGATTTGTTTGTTTGTTTATACTGCCTTCTGAGATCCTAAAACTGCCCCACTGACCCATTTGTGAGAGAACTTACTATTCTGTGGAAACTTCTCCTTCATGACTCTGTCCCCAGGATGGGTGTCCATCCCTAAATCCTTTGTCTCTCTTTTTGTCTTTAACTTTTGTCTACCTCATTTCAAAGAGACTTTTTGTCTTTCTAGGTATCTGAGGTCCTCTGCCAACGTTTAGAAGCAGTTTTGTGGAAACTTTTCCACATGGAGATGAACTTTTGATGTATTTGTGGGGGAGAAAGTGATCTCCCCATCCTATTCCTTTGCCATCTTGACTACTCCCTCCCACCATTCAAATAAGTTTTTTGACAGTGGGCTATACCTCAAATGATCTATTATTGGCAGTTTACACAAACCACATCTAAATGCCATGTGACCCTTCATGAGATCTGGAAAAATGTTATCTTTAAGGAGTTGTCTTACTCATGCTAAGATAATTATTCCCTTTATGGTTTTGCAGGTATTCCTGCCAAGGAAGGAGGTCTGATCAACCCATAATTCAGATACACAATGCACAGTGGGGGAAAGAGTGTGCTATAAGGCAGAGAAAAAAAATAGGGCTAATTTTTTCTTGTCTTGCCATAAAATATAATCTTTATTTCACAGTATACTAAAGACTTCAATTCTTCTGTCTCACAGTTATTTGTCTTTACATAAGAAATTATCACAAAATGTGTGTGTGGGGGGGGGGAGTTATCTGCACCCATACACCTGAAGTAGTAGTTTGAACATTCTTTGGAATTGCCTTTCTTTGGGATTGGAATGAAAACTGACCTTTTCCAGTCCTGTGGCCACAGCTGAGTTTTCCAAATTAGGCTGGCACATTGAGTGCAGAACTTTCACAGCATCATCTTTCAAGATTTGAAATAGCTAAATTGGAATTCCATCACCTCCACTAGCTTTGATCGTAAGATGCTTCCCAAGGTCCACTTAACTTTGCATTCCAGGATGTCTGGCTCTAGGTGAGTGATCACACCATTGTGGTTATCTGGGTCATGAAGACCTTTTTTGTAGAGTTATTCTGTGTCTTCTTCCCATCTCTTCTTAATATCTTCTGTTTCTATTAGGTCCATACCAGCTCTGTCCTTAATTGTGCCGATTTTTGCATGAAATATTCCCTTGGTATCTCTAGTTTTCTTGAAGAGATCTCTAGTTTTTTTTTTTTTTCCTATTGTTTTCCTCTATTTCTTTGCATTGATCACAGGGGAAAGCTTTCTTATCTCTCTCTGCTATTCTTTGGAACTCTGCATTAATATCAGTATAACTTTCCTTTTCTCCTTTGTCTTTAGCTTCTCTTCTTTCCTCAACTATTTGTAAGGCATCCTCAGACAACCATTTTGCCTTTTTGCGTTTCTTTTTCTTGGGGATGGTCTTAACCAATGCCTCTTGCACAATGTCACAAGCCTCCAACCATAGTTTTTCAGGCACTTTGTCTATCAGATCAAATCTCTTGAATCTATTTCTCACTTCCACTGTATAATTGTAAGGGATATGATTTATGTCACATCTGAATAATCTAGTGGCTGTCCCTATTTTCTTCAATTTAAGTCTTAATTTGAAAAGTCAGTTTTCACTCCAATCTCAAAGAAAGGCAATGCCAAAAATGTTCAAACTACCACACAGTTGCACTCATCTCACATGGTATTCGAGTAATGCTCAAAATTCTCCAAGCCAGGCTTCAACAGTACGTGAATCATGAACTTCCAGATGTTCAAATTGAATTCAGAAAAGGCAGAAGAACCAGAGATCAAATTGCCAGCAACAGTCTGATCACCGAAAAAGCAAGAGAGTTCCAGAAAAACATCTACTTCTGCTTTATCAACTACACCAAAGCATTTGACTGTGTGGATCACAACAAACTATGGAAACTTCTTAAAGAGATGGGAATATCAGACCACCTGACCTGCCTCCTGAGAAATCTGTATGCAGGTCAAGAAGCAATAGTTAGAACTGGACATGGAACAACAGACTGGTTCCAAATAGAGAAAGGAGTACATCAAGTCTGTATATTTTCACCTTGCTTATTTAACTTATATGCATGCAGAGTACATCATGTGAAATGCCAGGCTGGATGAAGCACAAGCTGGAATCAAGATTGCTGGGAGAAGTATCAATAACCTCATATATGAAGATGACACCACCCTTAAGGCAGAAAGAGAAGCAGATCGAAAGAGCCTCTTGATGAAAGTGAAAGAGGAAAAGGAATAAGTTGGCTTAACACTCAACATTCAGGGAACTAAGATTATGGCATCTGGCCCCATCATTCATGGGAAATATATGGCGAAATAATGGAAACAATGAGAGACTTTATTTTGGGGGGTTCCAAAATCACTGCACTTTGTGACTGCAGCCATGAAATTAAAAGACGTTTGCTCCTTGGAAGAAATGCTATGGCCAACCTAGACAGTATATTAAAAAGCAGAGACATTACTTTGCCAACAAAAGTCTGTCTAGGCAAAGCTATGTTTTTCCAGTATTCATGTATGGATGTGAGAGTTGGACTCTAAAGAAAGCTGAGCACCGAAAATTTATACTTTTAAACTGTGGTATTGGAGAAGACTCTTGAGAGTACCTGGACTGCAAGGAGATCCAACCAGTCCATCATACAGAAAATCAGTCCTGAATATTCATTGGAAGGACTGATGCTAAAGCTGAAACTCCAATACTTTGGACACCTAATGCAAAGAACTAACTCCTGGAAAAGACACTGATGCTGGGAAAGATTGAGGGTGGGAGGACAAGGGGATGATAGAGGATAAGATGATTGGATGGCTTCACTGACTCGATGGACATGAGTTTGAGTAAGCTTTAGGAGTTGGTGATGGACAGGGAAGCCTGGAGTGCTGCAGTCCATGGAGTCACAGAGTCAGTCACAACTTAATGACTGAACTGAATACCTGAAGCCAAACTAAAGCCATTGGCTATTCTGGGGCCTTTGAGTGAGGTTCTCCTGAAGTCATGGGTGTCTCCCAGAAATATCAGTTAAGCTTAAATACCATATCATATCCCATAGCTGTTCTAGACTTTTGAACTAGCTGTGATTTGTGTCTAGGGGCTTCCCAGGTGGGGCAGTGGTAAAGAGTCCACCTGCCAATACAGGAGATGCAAGAAACTTAGGTTCGATCCCTGTATTGGGAAGATCCCCTGGAGGAGGCAATGGGAACCCATTGCAGTATTCTTGCCTGGAAAAGCCCATGGACAGAGGGTCCTGGCAAGCTACAATCCAGGAGGATACAAAGACATGACTGAGCACATAATCACTGATGATCACTGTAGTTTTCTGAAACATTCAACTATTTAAGAAAATATGTCATACTCTGTGGGCAGTTTTATCTACATGGGAGTTATTTTGCT
Source organism: Redunca redunca (assembly GCA_006410935.1). Lineage (NCBI taxonomy): Eukaryota > Metazoa > Chordata > Mammalia > Artiodactyla > Bovidae > Redunca > Redunca redunca. Next base: position 139,763 of record SJYQ01001486.1, read on the forward strand.
TGAAAGGGTAATGTGAAATTTGGCCCTAACTTTAGCTGAAGTGATAAATGACAGTATCTGTACCCCTGAAGGTATCCATGTCAGCCCCAATTTACTAGCCAGTTTTGCTCTTGGTGACAGTCTTGTTCTAAACTTCTTTATTGTAGGTCAAGGTGATATATGTGCCGATTATGATGATAGCTTGTTGTATTTGGCTTTTCTGCTGGCAGAGATGGTAAAGAATCCTCCTGCAATGTGGGAGACACAGGTTTGATCCCTGGGTCAGAAAGATTCCCTGGAGGAGGGAATGGCTACCCACTCCAATATCCTTGACCAGAAAATCCCATGGAGAGAGGAACCTGGTGGGCTATATAACTGAGGTCACATGAGGTCCATGAGGTCACAAAGCGTCAGACATGACGGAGCAACTAACACTTTCATTTGTATTAATACCTTGAACCAGACAGATAGGTCTAATCACCAGACTTTCTCTGGTAGACTCTGAAAGTTAACAGAATTTCCTTAGTTCTTTGAATCCAAGACCCTGATATCCACACTATGTGATGGTCTCGCACTATTGCACTGAGCTCTGCTGCTACAGCCTTGATAAGTGCTGTGTCAGACAAAGAGAATGCTTGGTGCTCTCCCCTACTGGTAACAGTAGTCAGGATGGCCTATAAAGTGGCAAATAAATGGAAAATTTGACATAAGTGGTACCATGTAAAGGGCAGAACTTTAGGACACTATTTTTCTGTTTCATAATGGTCAAGGCTTTCAGAATAAAAATTCCTGACAATCTGGCTTACAGGATGCTTGAATGGTAAGCACTCCTTGCAAATGGAGCCCTACAGAGAGATTTATACATTTATTTCTCCCCAAGCTTTTCTACTTGTTGTAAACATTTAGAGGCCTCCCTAATTCTCCCAGAGAGGATTTTTCCACAATAGCAGGAGGATTTGTTCCCTCTCTCAAGGTGGGGCAGAGTTGTTGTGAGACAACACTTGTGTCAGCTCTGAAATCAGTGATTTCAGGATTTTCCTCCATCTGTTCTCCACATGGCACCCCTAGAAGGGGGAGTTTGGAAGGGACTGGAGAAACAGGCAAGGTTATTGGCAGAAGTAATAATAAATGTGATCTGTGGACCAGAAACTTCATGTAGATATTAAAACTCTTCACTTAGTTGTTTATCCCTGCACACCAAGTTACCTGTTAATAAGAGGGCCTGTGAAACACCACCTTAAAATTGCCTAGGTATTATTAGGTTGCTCACTAGATTTGAGTTTTCACCATGAGGCATTTCTTGATTCGAGAAATTTTTGCTGCCTGGAAATGTTGGAAACAGGAAACAGTTATATTTTCCAATTCAGTAAGTTACATAAAGTGTTCTTGAAAAGGAAACCCAATTCTTAATCTCTCATTTCTTTAGCAATGCCTTATCTTTCTCCACTAAAAGAAGCCAATTAGCATTCTCAAAGTCTTGCCTATAACTCTTCTTAGATCCACAAGTTCAGTGAGTAGATTTTTCATTTCTCAAGTAACCAAAGGTAACATTCTTACAATTGTGCCATCGATATATAAAATATATCTGCTCCAGTATGCAATATTAACTTATTTACTGTACTTCCTAGTCTCTTTCCACCATTCAGACTTCAAACTAATGCTGTAATTTTTGTAAGTGGGACATGCTCTTTACATAGTTAGGAGAAGCTTTAATCTCCTCTAATTTTTGAGTGATTTCTTCTCACTTATTAACTATTTTACTATTTTCATTATTTCTTCATTGATATGTGGTGGCTGAGTTTCCCTTTATACAATTGACTTATATTTTTTTCTTCAGAAAATAGTTTTTTTTAAAAAGTTATTACTCAAGTACTACTTGATACTTTTACCAAGGAAAAACATGTTCAATAGAAAAGCCAGCCAATAGTGCTGGTTATTTGCTTAATTGGAAGTTTACTTTTAAATAATATTTTTAGCATTTAGAATTTGTATTTTCTAACACAGAAAATGATATGTTAAAGAGCTGTATTTTATATTTAACAATTAAAAATATATCTAGCTGTATGGGTTGCAGAAGTTTAAAAAGTGAGTTTGTTGTATGAGAAAGAATGCTTTCATTCTGAGGTGGTTAATGAAAACTTAGAGTTTCAAATCTAGTATTGAAGCTCAGAGTTGACTAACATATTTAGTTTCTGAAATAGTAAGTTCAGCTAGCTGATGTTGATGTTTAATTGTTCAGAATTTCTCTTGCTTATTTGTAGCATATCAACAAATATTTAAATTCCTTTAAAACCCCAAGGACTATTTTAAGTTTTATGGTAGTAATTGTTAACCAAAATATGTGTATATTTAGTGTATACAATCTGATGAGTTTGTAAAATGCATACTGCTGATATCATCTCTACAGTCAAGATAACTGATACATCCACCATTACCAAAGTTTCATTTTCCTTTGTTCTTTGTTTCCAGGGGTGGTGTTTAATAGTATATAATATGAGATCTATCATTTCAACAAGTTTTTTTAAGTGTCCAATACAATACTGTTAACTATAAGCGGTATTGTGTAACAGATCTCTAGTATATATTCATCTAGCAAAACTGAAATTTTATACCCACTGAACAACAGATCCCCATTTTCCCCTCACTCATGCACCGGCAACCAAGATTCTATTCTCTGTGTCCATGGAATTTTAAGAAATATAAATTCATACTACAAGATGCCAGTAACTTAAAATCAAACTAGCCATGTGTACCAAATACATAAATAAAGAAAGAAAGTGAAGTCGCTCAGTCGTGTCCAACTCTGTACAACCCCATGGGCTGTAGCCTACCAGGCTCCTCCCTCCATGAGATTCTCCAGGCAAGAGTACTGGAGCGGGTTGCCATTTCCTTCTCCAGGGGATCTTCCCCTATCCGGGGATCGAACCTGGGTCTGTCACATTCCAGGCACACGCTTTAACCTCTGAGCCACCAGGGAAGCCCAAAATACATCAATAGATAAGGTGAAATGTCATTATGACAGATATGGACATAGTCAATTAAAGGCACTCATTCTAAAAGACAAATTAAGTGAAGTGTCAAATATTGTAATGAGTTGTAAACCACACAAGTGTAGGTATACCCCCTGTACAATAAGGAACAGACTGCTTGTTCCAAAGCAATCTTCATTAGCCTTATCCACAAGCAATGTATACTTTCATTTCTCTTCCTGATTTTCCCCCAAGGTTTCAATATAATAATGTATCTAGCATTATTTAGCTTTTGTGATCTATGTCATTATTATCTTCAATGTTATACTTCAAGATTCAAATAAAAAACTTATAGAAGTGATATACACATGTAAACAAAAGTATGACATAGTATGTCTTCTTACTCTTATTTCCACATTGCACTCATTAAGACATACCTTTTATTATGCAACTAAAATAATATTTAAACATTTGTGCATACATGCTGAGTCATGTCTGACTCTTTATAACCCTATTACTGTAGCCCATCAGGCTCCTCTATCCATGGGATTCTCTAGGCAAGCATACTGGAGTGGTTCACCATGCCCTCCTCTAGGGGATCTTCCTGACCCAGGGATAGAACCTGAGTCTCTTGCATCTCCTGCCTTAGCAGGCAAGTTCTTCACTAGCATCACCTGGAAAGATCATTCGGGTTAATTATTTGCTCTTCCTGTCTTATAGTTTTGGACTTACCTGGTGGTTCAAATAGTAAAGAATTCACCTGCAATGTGGCAGACCTGGGTTAGATATGTGGGTAGGGAAGATCCCCTGGAGGGGGGCACATCAACCCACTTGGGTATTCTAATTTCTTAAATATAAATAGGAAACTTCTGATTCAACAGACACAGGATAAAAGGAGAAATTAAACACCCCTTATGATTAAAAATGTTAGAAAACTAGAAACAGAGGGAAATCTCTTATGTTAGTTTTCTACTGGTGTTTTGCAAATTTCCTCCAAATTTCCAGCTTAATAGAACAGCCATTCATTTTCTCATGTAATTTCTAAGGTTTCAGAATCTAGAATCTAGAAGGAACTTTACTGGGTGTTTCCCAAGATTGTGGTCAAGCTGCAAACCCAGTTCCACAGCCATCTCAAGACTTAACCATAGCTGTAGAATCCTCTTCAAGATCACTCACATGGGTTTTGGCAGGTTTTTGGCGGTTGGCTGGAAGCCTCAGATTCTTGACGTGTGGTTCTCTCCATAAAGTTATCACGGCATGGCAGCTGGCCTTGTGTGGAGCAAGTAATCCAGTAGAGAGCAAATCCACCTTTTACATCCACCTTTTAAGTCCCTTCTGTCATATTCTATTAATTAGAAGTGAGCCAACAAGCCTACCCCTTGCTCAAAGAAGAAGTACTTAAAATTATTCATGTGTGGATAATTCAGAGTCTTCAACTTTGAGGCAAGTAAACATATCCTTTAATTGTACAAAGACAAAGTGTTAGAGCACAATGACATTCAGTAGTGAATTCATGAATTTTTGTCTGTGTGATGGTTAATTATACATGCAAAGTAGTTAGAGGGCTACTCAAACAACTGGCAAAATAATATTTCTGGGTGAGTCTGAGGGTGTCTCCAGAAGAGTTTAGGACTTGAATCAGTAGAAGAAGATCACCCTCACCAATACTGATGGGCATCATCCAATTGTTTGGGACCTGAACAGAGCAAAGAAGTTGGAGGAAGAGGAAGATTGCTCTGTCTGCTTGAGCTATTTTGCCCTTGACATCAGATCTCCTGGTTCTCAGGCCTGCAGACTCAAATTGGGATACAAACCCTGGATCTTGACTCAGACTGAATTACCAGGCATTTCTGGTTCTCCAGCTTTCAGACGACAAATCCTGAGATCTCTCATACTTTATAGATATTTGAGCCTGTCCTGTAGTAAATCTATCATCTATCTATCTATCTATGTATCCTATTGGTTCTATATCTCTTGAAAACATCAACTAATATATCCCCTGGAATCAAGAATGGAATTGCAATGCCCCTAATTATGACTTCTATTATGCTTTATTGACTATGCCAAAGCCTTTGACTGTGTGGATCACAATCAACTGTGGAAAATTCTGAAAGAGATGGGAATACCAGACCACCTGACCTGCCTCTTGAGAAATCTGTATGCAGGTCAGGAAGCAACAGTTAGAACTGGAAATGGAACAACAGTGGTTCCAAATAGAAAAGGAGTACGTAAAGGCTGTGTATTGTCACCCTGCTTATTTAACTTCTATGCAGAGTACATCATGAGAAATGCTGGACTGGAAGAAACACAAGCTGGAATCAAGAATGCCAGGAGAAATATCAAGAACCTCAGTTATGCAGATGACACCACTCTTATGGCAGAAAGTGAGGAGAAACTAAAAAGCCTCTTGATGAAAGTGAAAGAGGAGAGTGAAAAAGTTGGCTTAAAGCTCCACATTCCGAAAACGAAGATCATGGCATCCAGTCCCATCACTTCATGGAAAANGAGAGTTGGACTGTGAAGAAGGCTGAGCGCCGAAGAATTGATACTTTTGAACTGTAGTGTTGGAGAAGACTCTTGATAGTCCCTTGGACTGCAAGGAGATCCAACCAGTCCATTCTGAGGGAGATCAGCCCTGGGATTTCTTTGGAAGGAATGATGCTAAAGCTGAAACTCCAGTACTTTGGCTACCTCATGCGAAGTGTTGACTCATTGGAAAAGACTCTGATGCTGGGAGGGATTTGGGGCAGGAGGAGAAGGGCACAACAGAAGATGAGATGACTGGATGGCATCACTGACTCGATGGACGTGAGTCTGAGTGAATCCCGAGAGTTGGCGATGGACAGGGAGGCCTGGCATGCTGCGATTCATGGGGTCACAAAGAGTCGGACACGACTGAGAAACTGAACTGAACTGAACTAATTATGACTTCTACCTAGTATTGTAGTGGAAGTTCTATCCAGTGTGATAAAGAAAAATAAACAAAAGTAAAAGGCATTAGGATTTGAAAGAAACAAAGGAAATGGAGGCATTTATGTATATGAAAGTGAAAGTTGCTCAGTCATGTCCGACTCTTTGCCACCCCGTGGACTATACAGTCTATGGAATTCTCCAGGCCAGAATACTGGAATGGGTCAGTTCAGTTCAGTCACTCAGTCATCTACAACTCTTTGTGACCCCATGAATTGCAGCATGACAGGCTTCCATGTCCATCACCAACTCCTGGAGCTTATTCAAACTCATGCCCATCCAGTCGGTGATGCTATCCAGCTATCTCATCCTTTGTCATCCACCTCTCCTCCTTCCTTCACTCTTTCCCAGCGTCAGGGTCTTTTCCAATGAGTCACTTCTTTGCATCAGGTGGCCAAATTATTAGAGCTTCAGCTGCAGCATCAGCCCTTCCAATGAATATTCAGGACTGATTTCCTCTAAGATTGACTGGTTTGGTCCCCCTTAAGGCCAAGAGTCTCTCAAGACCCTGAGTACCCTTCATACTCAACAGTCTGAATGTTGGAGTGGGTACATATTCCTTTCTCCGAGGGATCTCCCCAACCCAAGGATAGAACCCAGGTCTCATGCATCATAGGCGAGTTCTTTACCAGATGAGCCACCAGGGAAGCCCAAGAATAATGAAGTGGGTAGCCAATCCTCTCTTCAGCAGATCTTCCTAACTCACAAATTGAACTTGGGTCTCCTGCATTGCAGATGGATTCTTTACCAGCTGAGCTACCAGGGAAATCATATATATATATTATTAAAGTACATATAAGTCTAGAAATAAAAGTTTTAAAAGATGTTTGTGATCCCTGTGTGCCTGCTAAGCCACTTTAGTCATGGCCAGCTCTTGGCAACTCTATGGACTCTAGCCCATTAGGCTCATCTATCCATGGGATTCTCCAGGCAAGAATACTGGAGTATGTCTTCTGTGGCTTCTACACTGAAGGCGGGTTCTTTACCACTGAGCCACTGTGAAAGCCCCTTGTGATCCCTACAATAATGCAATCTATTATGGAGAGAAATTAAAAGAAACCTAAGTAAATGGAGGAATATATTTCCATTCATTTAAAAACTTAATATTGTAAAATATAATTAATATATTTCCAAACTGATTTACCTGTTCTATGCAATCCCAGTCAAAATATAAAAGAAGTTTATTCCTTTAAAAATCAACAAGCTGATTCTATTATTTAACACATGGAAATACGTGTGTTCAGTTCACACAGTTGTGTCCAACTCTTTGCAGTCCCATGGACTGTAGCCCCCCAGGCTCCTCTGCTCATGGAATTTTCCAAGCAAGAATATGGAGTGTGTTGCCATTTCCTACTCCAGGGGGTCTTTCCAACACAGGGATCTAACCTCCATCTCCAGAGTCTCCTGCATTGTCAGGTGGTTTCTTTACTACCAGTGCCTCCTGGGAATATAGGTAAATTCAAAGAAGAAGATTAATATGACTGCAAGAATGATCTAATTATATCAACTTATTCAGCAATGTAAATTAAACAGTGTAGTATTTGCACAAGAATGGAAAATAGTACAAAGTAAAGAATAGGGAATCTGGATACCAATATTTCACTTGATTGATTATAAAGGTGATGCTGAATTACAGCACAGATTTCTAAGTCAACTGGATATTCACTTGAAAATAAACTAAAAAGCAAGAGTCTTGACCTTTACCTGACAACAAAAGACACATGCAAGCTTTTCATGGCAAAATTAATTTTAATAATGAATGAAATTAAATACATAACCCTGAATCTTAGAATGAATTGCTACATTGAAATTAACAAAGCAGGATGTTATATACTGCAATAAATACTAATGAAATAAGACTATATGCAAGACTGACTATCACAACATATGCTGAGTAAAATAAGACACAAACAAGAGTGCACCTTGTTTGATTCCACTTGTTCAAAAACAGAAAATAACCTGTGGTGCTAGACATAGGATTGTGGTTATTCATGTCACAGGGGTGGAGAATGGATAGAAACTTAAGATGGGCTTCTGGATTTCAAATAATTTTTGTTAGACAGTTAAAAAACATTCTAGATGCTTATTACAAAGCATCTGGAATGTTTTGATATGCATGTTTACATATGAGTATTATTCTTCAATAAAATCAGCAAACCAGGCTCCTTTTGAAAAGGCTGGAAATGGAAAAAAAATATAAATAGAGAATAATATAAAGGTCTTATTTTTTGAAAGTAGTTTGAATTTTTAGTTTGTGTTTTACATANAACATTCATTTTTTTGCTTATGTCGTCACATAAAATTAAAAAAAAATACGAGTAATTGTTAAGTTAATGTGTAATTATTCTCTTTGAATAAGCAAAAATAAAAAATCTGAAATAATAAGTAAAAGAGATGATTGTCACTTTCTTAGTGTTCTTCCAGACTTTTCTTGATGTCATGAAGGTCTCCAGGCAATTTATAAAATAATTGTTGTAATATATGAGGTATTCAGTTTTGCAATTTGACTATTAGAAATTGGATTCTGGGAGATCAGTCCTGGGTGCTCATTGGAGGGACTGATGCTGAAGGTAAAACTCCAATATTTTGGCCACCTCATGTGAAGAGTTGACTCATTGGAAAAGACCCTGATGCTGGGAGGGATTGGGGGCAGGAAGAAAAGGGGACGACAGAGGATGAGATGGCTGGATGGCATCACCAACTCGATGGACATGAGTTTGNGAAGAAAAGGGGACGACAGAGGATGAGATGGCTGGATGGCATCACCAACTCGATGGACATGAGTTTGAGTGAACTCCGGGAGTTGGTGATGGACAGGGAGGCCTGGCGTGTTGTGATTCATGGGATCTCAAAGAGTCAGACATGACTGAGCGACTGAACTGAAGTGAACAGAAGAATATGCTTAATTTAAATAAAATCAGTGCTAGAAATCTAAAGATACAAAGCCAACAATCAAACCTACTTGCACATAATGGAAAGAATTACAGTAGTTTGAAATTATGTTAATTATGGAAAGAAGTATAAAATTTGGAAATTATTAGGTTTAGCAAAAGATTGTGGGAGATTATTTGATGGAACCCAGTAAAAAAGCACAAAATCCAAGAAAATTGGTATTCAGTATTTGGATCTGGTGAATATTTCTACTTCTTAAGCAGAAGGGTAGGAGTTGCAGCCAAGAAAATATTTATAGATGAGAATACAATGAAAACTAGCAACAGAGGAGCAATAGAAAGTTCAATTGAAACTAAATCAAGAGAGCAAATAATTGTCTTATTTTAAAAAATAATCATTAGATTGAAGCCATATCTTGAGAAATGTCTTGTCTTAGATATTGCCGTCATATAACTCTAACAGTGGAGATTAGAAGAATTGTGGGTCCAAGGTTGGGATGGTGCAGATTCAGCTCGGTCATGACACTGACTTGGGAGAACTACTATCAGTAGAGAACTACTGACAACCCCGCTTTCTTTGCCCAAATGCAGTGTGCCACATACAGAGACTGGTTAGTTTACTTTGAAATCTTTCTAAATGACACTATTTTTAAAGTTTTCTATATTTATATCAGACTTGTCAATACTCATTTATAAATATGATGAACTGTCTACTTCCAAGTGGTTTCATGAAGTAATTACATTTTATCTTACAGCAAAGATGCCAATGACATTAAATAATTTGCTGTTATTTTAAAAAGCTGAGCATCTTTTGAGAAAAAACTATGTGTAGGGGCTTTTCATATTCATAAGTATAGCACTAATAACTAGCTTGTATTCTGAATTAATAACTTTCATCTTTACCTTGAGAATAATATCTTTGCCAAAATTTCATGGTAGATATA
>SJYQ01001488.1:0-10785 GCA_006410935.1 Redunca redunca
GGAATGATGCTGAAGCTGAAACTCTAGTACTTTGGCCACCTCATGCTAAGAGTTGACTCATTGGAAAAGTCTGATGCTGGGAGGGATTGGGAACAGGAGGAGAAAGGGATGACAGAGGATGAGATAGCTGGATGGCATCACTGACTCGATGGACCTGAGTTTGAGTGAACTCCAGGAGTTGGTGATGGACAGGGAGGCCTGGCGTGCTGCAATTCATGGGGTCACAAAGAGTCAGACATGACTGAGCAACTGAACTGAACTGAGTAGGTAAATAGGTGTTATTTATACTATTCTTTTTGTGTGTTGGTTGGAATATATCATAATCACATTTAAAAGAAAGATGCTTCCAAAAGATCATGTAGTAATCTCGATGCTATACTTAGCAGAGATGTAGACTGTTGAGAACATTTCGAAGGTGACCCTGATATAAGGACAAGACTGGTATAAGAAAAGTTGAATGAACTAGGGGAAGATAGCCAAATAGAGAAGACCTGGGGGTGAGAAGGCTTCCTGGCCACAGCAAGGAACATGACAAATGATTAAAATATTTGACAGTACTATGCAAAAAGGAATAGTTTTGATTTACATGACCACAAAGGATTAAACAACACAAAGCAAAACACAGTTCGGATTTAGTAGAATCAGTATAATTAAAAGAGTTGTCCAGAGATGGAATGGTCCACAATTCCAAGCTGGCTGTGTAAAAGTTTGTCTTGGAGGAATGACTTAGCAGGATTGTAATCTTGTTAAATTCAAGCAAAGTCGAACTTCTCCACAGTTTTCCAGAACTATTAGGTTTTTAAAAAAATTCTGTTTTAATTTGAACATTTTTTAAGTTATATAGTTTTCTATCTAACCAGTTCTTTTGCTGTTGGGGAGGTTGATACTAACAGCCTGGAAATGTCACTTAGCCACTGGCAAGATGCAAAGCGCCTGAGGACAAATGCCAAGATCTGAGGGAAAATGCTAGTCTATCCAAGTTAGATTATTCAAAAGTGTTGTTAGATGATATGAAGTGAAACAGAAGCTGGAGAACAAAATTACTTGAGCTGTTGATCCCAGTAGATGACATAAAACCAAGCCCATTCGTTCCATCCATGTAAGCTAATGGGCTCTTCTTGCTCTTCTCAAACTTGTTTACCCAGCTAACCTGAACTTATCTAAAGGGCTCATGATAGGATGGAGTCACTATTTTGGAGAGAAGCTGAACAAATTGTCACTAAGAAGTGGAATGGCTATGTTAAAGCAGCTAATATGTATTTTATGACACTTATGAGTCTTGATGTCATCCAAAGCCTTCCAATTACCAGCTATATAACCTTGACAAAATTACTTATCTGAGCCTTAATTGACTTATCTCTAAAATAAAACATTAATTTTACATGCCTCATATGTTAAAGGAAAAAATCATATGTGGTTGACCCTTGAATAATGCAGGTGTTGGGGCACGGATCCTCTGCACACTTGAAAATCCATTGTATAACTTACAATCAGATCTTCATATCCTGTTTGTTTCCTCCTAGCCATCTTTTGGCATCCACAGAGTCAACCAACCATGGACTGTGGAGTACTGTAGTATTTACAACTGAGAAAAATTCTGGTGTAAGTAGACTTACGTTCAAAGGCCAACATGTTCAATGTTGTTCGTGTATATAAATCTATCATCTTAGGGCCTGGTGCATAGCAAGTACTCAATAAAGGGGCTCAAAACTAGAGTGGAGCAGGAAGAAATAACCTTATTTATTTCTGTGTTCTTAATGCTGGATATATACTTGTTGTGCATCATACTGTCATGTCTGACTCTTTGCAACCCCATGGACTGTAGCCCGCCAGACTCCTCCGTCCGTGGGATTTTCCAGGCAAGAATACTGGAGTCACTTGCCATTTCCTTCTCCAGGGGATCTTCTCAACCCAGGGATTGAACTCGTGTCTCTTGTGTCTGTTGCATTGCAGGCAGATTCTTTACCCGCTGAGCCACTGGGGAAGCCCCGGATGCATACTAGGTGTTCAACCAATATTTGCAATAAATTAGTACTGATAAGACAGACAAAGGACGACAAATATGAGGCAGACAACTAAGCCACAAAAGACAGAAAATGAGCAAAATAGCAGTAGTGTTGTGCAGAGACAGGCCTATGGGGTGGGGGATGTGTATAGAAAAGGAAATGTGTCATGTTCATGGAGGAGGTGCCCCATCTATAGATGAACGTGTGGCTAGGGGAAAAAGGGGAGGTTGGAGAAGTGAAGGTGATGATATTGCAGGGACATTCGAGTTTGTGAGCATGTCCAGTGGTCCCTTGACTCGTTATAGATATGACAGGGAAGGATTAGAAAGAGGGTTTCAGATCAAGTTAGATACCATCAAAAATCCTGATGGACTGCATTATACATTTGAAAGAGTTTCTATGCATTAGACATACTTGGTCTGGATGTAAAGGTTTACCATGCTTCATGGCCGAAGGGCCATCAGAATGTAGAACTGGATTTCTGCCCAGCACTACTGCCTGGGCACATTATCTTCAGGTGTCAGAGGATTTCCTGTGGTTGAGTCTTCTGTCCCCTGACATTCTGTTTTTCATACTAAAGTCAGGCAGATCTGTTTGCTGAGCATGTGATTCAGGTATCAGCTTGAATGAGTCTATTTCAATCAGCATAAACAGTGTACATTTGCCTCCATTATACATGGTTGTCTCAGACATCATTTAGGGGCCCTTAGAGAAGTGCCCACACATTTTAAAGGTAGCTATAGCCCCTAATACTAGTTGTTCCCACATAGAGTAATTGGCCTAGGCTGAACTCAACTTCTAGAAGAATCACAGGGCAGAGGCCACCAGAGCTTAGATCTGCTTTTGAAAGAATGTTCTTTCCTCCAATAATGTATCATCAAAGCTAATGAAGAACCAGAGTAGGTAAGGTTTAGAGCTGAAAGGATGAGATTTTCACCATGTCTAGGTGCCAACAAAACCCTTTGTTCCATGTAAAGAATTCCAAAATATAGTCAAGTTCAGTTCAGTTCAATTCAGTTCAGTCTCTCAGTCATGTCTGACTCTTTGAGACCCCATGAATCTCAGCTAGTGGTTCTCAAATTTAAGCAAGTATCAGATTTATCTGAAGGGCTTGTTAAACACACATTGCTGGACTTGCCCACCAGAGTTTCTGATTAAGTAGGTCTGAGATGGAGCCTGAAATTGCAAATTTGTAACAGGTTCTGAAATGATGGTGCTAGTGTGGAAAATACACTTGGAGAACCATTGGCCTTGAGACATGAGAGGTAGATCACCAGAAAACCCTAGAAATCTCATAGCCACAAAAATCTTGGAATAAATTGGTATTCTTGATTCTGTAGAACATGTTAAAATAGCAGTCGCTTTTTCAGATATCATTGACTCGTCTATTTTTTTTTTCTTTTCTTATTTATTTATTTATTTTTACATGTTTCAATGCCATTCTCCCATCTCATCCCACACTCTCTCTCTCTCTCTCCCCCAGAGTCCAAAAGTTCACTCTATAGATCTGAGTCTCTTTTGTTTTCTCGCATACAGGGTCATCATCCCCATCTTTCTAAATTCCATATATATGCGTTAGTATACTGTATTGGTGTTTTTCTTTCTGGCTTGCTTCACTCTGTATAATCGGCTCCAGTTCCATCCATCTCCTTAGAACTGATTCTATTTTAGACAGAATAGGATGACCCAGCTGTAACACTGAACGGAGTGGTCATTAAAATTCATGTGCATAAAGAAGCCTTCCATTCCAGAAAGTCACAGAGCATCCCCTTTATGACTCATTGGAAGGCAGGGATGCTGGACCAGCTGAATAGTTGTCACCAAATACATGAGTTGGTTGAGGTGTTTCTGCAAAGCTGTCACCACTTATTCTTTCTGCTTTGCCCAAAGCTGTAGATTGCATGACAGTCTTACTTCTTCATGCTCATCAAAATATTATAGAGTTGGTCTATAACCAGCTCTCTAGATTAGTACTAATGAGAGTAATTATCTCAGATGCTATTGTAATCCTAAGCATTAGTAATCCTAACAGGACCCCACTGCACTAGCGGGAGTTGGTCTGAGGGACCACCACCACAATTAGTGTCTTTGACTTGCATAAATCCTTGGCTTTGAGCAATGAAAGTAAATATGTCTGCTTTGCTGGAACCAGATACTAGGTGCATTGTTTAGTCACACATTGGAACTAACTACACAAAGGTCACAATCCACTGGCTCAGACAGTAAAGGCTCTGCCAGCAATGCAAGAGACCCGGGTTCAATCCCTGGCTTGGGAAGATCACCTGGAGACAGGGATGGCTACCCACTCCAGTATTCTTGCCTGGAGAATCCTGTGGATAAAGGAGCCTGGTGATCTGTGTTCCACAGGGTCGTAAAGAGTCAGACATGACTGAATGACTAACAGTTTCACACAAGGGTAGTTCCCCTGCTTCTTCATTTGTTGCCAACTTCAGATGGTAAAGCCTCTGTCTACAATGTGGGAGACCCGGGTTCAATCCCTGGGTCGGGAAGATCCCCTGGAGAAGGAAATGGCAATCCACTCCAGTAGTATTGCCTGGAAAATCCCATGGACAGAGGACCTTGGTAGGCTACAGTCCATAGGGTCACTAAGAGTCAGACACGACTGAGCGACTTCACTTTCACTTTTTTTCACTTTAGATAACTTTTAGTGAATGAGGCAGAAGTGAAATGGAGACTTAATGAAGGTATAAGTAGTGCTGATGGCCAAATTTCCAGGTGAAGAAAAGGATATGAGTTGCAAGGATCTGTAGTTACTAATTTAACAAATGTTTACGTGCTAAAAGCTTTTCTGGGACTGAGAAAACATCAGCAAACAAGCCAAGATTCCTGCCTTCAAGTTGCTAACATCTTTAAACTGGAGAGGGTGGAGATAAAGGGGAATTTTGTTAATGGATGAAGGACTCCAAGGGGCTTCCTCAGTGGCTCAGTAGGGAAAGAATCCACCTGCAGTGTAGGAGACACAGGAGATACAGGTTTGATTCCCAGGTGGGGAAGATCCCCTGGAGGAGGCCATGGCAACCCACTTCAGTATTCTTGCCTGGATAACCCAATGGACAGAGGAGCCTGGGAGGCTACAGTCCATGGGGTTGCAGGAGCTGGAAACGGGTGAGGGGACTGAGTACACAGCACACAAGAGACTCCATTTGTTTTTTGACATCTTGATAGGTTTTCCAACATCCAGCTTCCAACATGGGGTAGGTAATAATTATTTGTTTACATAGTAAAGTCATTTGGTCAAGTTTCAAATTTTCCTGGATAAGAGCGTGATCCATGAAACTACATGATGTCCTTGATTCTATTGGACATATCAGTCTTGTACAAAATGTAGCAGGGAGCCACTTTTAAACTGACTGAGCACAAAAATCTTATTTTCTGAAGAGATTCTGGACTCCGAAGAGATATGGGAAGTGGGACGGGGATGGTGGACAGGGCCCAGGAGTGGGTGTGTGATGCAGGAGCACAAGAGGGGGGATGCATATTCTTCAGTATGCAAGATCAGATTCTGAAGTAAAAATCTGGATCAAGGCAGTAGAGTGCCCAGTGAAGGCTGTTATATGATGGAAGATGACAAAGATTTATGCAGGGGAATAAAATACACCAAGATATGTTCTGGATGATTTCCAGAGACCATAGCTAATATCCAAGGCTAGCTTTTATAAGCTTTTAGTGCATTCTTACTTTGGGCAAGAAAGATCCCTTTAAAGAGGCCAGAATGAAGCAAATATCCTCTGCCACATAAACGAGAAATAAAAGCAAGCGATGTGAAGTAGCAGACGAGAAAATAGGATTTAATTGCTGTACTAAGAAATAGAATGAATGCATCAATATATTTATTGCACAATTAATATATGTGTATTACTCAAGGTTCTCCAGAGAAACAGAACCAACAGGATGTATGTATATAGAAAGAAATTTATTACAAGAAATTGGCTTACATGACTATGCAGACTGGGAAGTCACAATATCTGCAGTCAGCAAGTTAGACATCCAGGACAGCCCCTGGCACAATTGCAGCCCAAGCCTGAGGGCCTGCACCAGGAGAGTTGCTGGTGTAAATTCCAGTCCAAAGGCTGACGGGATTGAGATCTGAGAAGAGCTGATGTTTAAGGCCAAAGGCAGGAAGAGATCAATGCCCCAGCTTATGCAGTCAGGCAGTAGGAGTTCCCTCATGCTCCTGGGAGGGTCAGTCTTTTTTTCCTACTTAAGCCTTCAACTGATCTGATGAGGCCCACCCACTGTAGGGAAGACAATGTGTTTTACTCAGCCTATTGATTCAAACGTTAATCACATCAAAAACAACCTCAGAGACACACCCAGAAAAATATTTGACCAAATATCCAGGCACCCAGTGACCCAGTCAAGTTGACACATACAATTAATCATCAATATATTCCAGGACTGTATTAAGTGCTTTATCTCATTTAATGCTCCCAACAATAAAGAATCCAGGAATTCCCTGGTAGTCCAGTGGTTAGGACTCAGCACTTTCACTCCTGAGGCCCAGGTTCAATCCGTGCTTGAGGAAATAAAATCCTACAAGCCTTGTGGTGAGGCCAAAACAAATCCAGTAATTATTCTAATTTCTGTATTAGTTAGAGTAATACTAGGTACCGTAAGAAATAGACTTAAAACTTGAAACTGATTTAAATACCATAGAAGTTAATTTCTTGCTCATATATCAATACACAGGATTCCTGATCAGCAGGCAGCTCTTCTATCTTGTCGTTCCATCATTCTGTCAGTCCTCCTAGCCAACAGAAGGGGGGAGGATGGGAAAATAAGGAAACAATCCACTTCTTATTAGCCTTGGCCCAGGAATGCTGCATGTCATTTTTACAAACATTCCTTTGGTGAGAATTAGTCACCTACCCACACTATGATGTAAGAGCAGCAGAGAAATTTGTCCCTTCCTGGGGAAAACTCCATGCTCTGAACATGGTACTCAAACTTATGTTCATCTAGCTCTCTGCTCAAACTTATGTTCATCTAGCTCTCTGCACAATCTGCTCCTTTAATGCCAAATATCTGTGCTCACCCTTCTTTTTACCCATAGGACATGCTTACTGCTCCCCAGAAAAGTTAAGCCTCAGAACCATCCGCTTTCTACAGTCACCTCAACTTCACGATCTCTTGGGGATGCATGT
This sequence comes from Redunca redunca, assembly GCA_006410935.1. Lineage (NCBI taxonomy): Eukaryota > Metazoa > Chordata > Mammalia > Artiodactyla > Bovidae > Redunca > Redunca redunca. Next base: position 7,172 of record SJYQ01001488.1, read on the forward strand.
TTCTCTTCACCAGGTCTCATGGTCTTCTTTCGGTCAGGCAGTCTACAAACTGAAACAGAAAATGTGCAGTGGCAGAGCAGGGATAAATATACGCCATCGAAGCTCTCATTTGGATAAAAAAGAATGGAAAATACACAGGTTTCAGTACTGCTGTTCCACCAGTCTCTAGAGCAGGAATAAGCAAACTATAGCCAGTGGGCCAAATCTGAACTACTGCCTGCTTTTGTAAATAAAATATTATGGAAACGTAGCCATGCCCAGTCATTTAGGTATTGTCTGTGGCTACGTTATAATGTTAGAGATGAATGGTTGTAACAGAGATATTATGCCCTGGAAAGCATAAATTATTTGCTCTCTGTACTTGTACAGAAAATGTTTGCTGACCACTGCCCTAAAATCTAACAATTGTCAACTGAATCACGCTGGAAGAAGATGAAAGTGAGTGTGGAGAAGGTACAGTACTTCCTAGAGCCATGCTCTAGAAACACCATGCAGAAATTGCATTCACATTCCATCCTCACATGGCCTCATCTAGATGAGTGTGGAATAGAGAAATGTAGTCTGTGGCTTTGGGACTGGAATGAAAACTGACCTTTTCCAGTGCTGTGGCCACTGCTGATTTTTCCAAATTTGCTGGCATATTGAGTGCAGCACTTTCACAGCATCATCTTTCAGGATTTGAAATAGCTCAACTGGAATTCCATCACCTCCACTAGCTTTGTTTGTAGTGATGCTTTCTAAGGCCCACTTGACTTCACATCCCAGGATGTCTGGCTCTAGGTGAGTGATCACACCATTGTGATTATCTTGGTCTTGAAGATCTTTTTTTGTATAGTTCTTCTGTGTATTCTTGCCACCTCTTCTTCATATCTTCTGCTTCTATTAGGTCCATACCATTTCTGTCCTTTATCGAGCCCATCTTTGGATGAAATGTTCCCTTGGTTACTCTAACTTTCTTGAAGAGATCTCTAGTCTTTCCCATTCTGTTGTTTTCCTCTGTTACTTTGCATTGATCACTGAGGAAAGCTTTCTTATCTCTTCTTGCTATTCTTTGGAACCCTGCATTCAGATGCTTATATCTTTCCTTTTCTCCTTTGCTTTTTGCTTCTCTTCTTTTCATGGCTATTTGTAAGGCCTCCCAGGCAGCCATTTTGCTTTTTGGCATTTCTTTCCCATGGGGATGGACTTCATCCCTGTCTCCTGTACAATGTCACGAACCTCAGTCCATAGTTCATCAGGCACTCTATCTATCAGATCTAGTCCCTTAAATTTATTTCTCACTTCCACTGTATAATCATAAGGGATTTGATTTAGGTCATACCTGAATGGTCTAATGGTTTTCCCTACTTTCTTCAATTTAAGTCTGAATTTGGTAATAAGGAGTTCATGATCTGAGCCATAGCCAGCTCCCAGTCTTGTTTTTGCTGGCTATATAGAGCTTCTCCATCTTTGGCTGCAAAGAATATAATCAATCTGATTTTGGTATTGACCATTTGGTGATGTCCATGTGTATAGTCTTCTCTTGTGTGTTGGAAGAGGGTATTTGCTATGACCAGTGCATTTTCTTGGCATAACTCTATTAGCCTTTGCCCTGCTTCATTCCGTATTCCAAGGCCAAATTTACCTGTTACTGCAGGTGTTTCTTGACTTCCTACTTTTGCATTCCAGTCCTCTATAAGGAAAAGGACATCTTTTTTGGGTGTTAGTTCTAAAAGGTCTTGTAGGTCTTCATAGAACCGTTCAACTTCAGCTTCTTCCACTTTATTGGTTGGGGCATAGACTTGGATAACTGTGATATTGAATGATTTCCTTGGAAATGAACAGAGATCATTCTTTCATTTTTGAGATTGCATCCAAGTACTCCATTTCAGACTCTTTTGTTGACCATGATGGCTACTCCATTTCTTCTAAGGGATTCCTGCCCACTGTAGTAGATATAATGGTCATCTGAGTTAAATACACCCATTCCAGTCCATTTTAGTTCAAAGAAAGGCAATGCCAAAGAATGCTCAAACTACTGCACAATTACACTAATCTCACATGCCAGTAGAGTAATGCTCAAAATTCTCCAAGCCAGGCTTCAGAAATATGTGAACCGTGAACTTCCAGATGTTCAAGCTGGTTTCAGAAAAGGCAGAGGAACCAGAGATCAAATCGCCAACATCCACTGCATCATTGAAAAGGCAAGAGAGTTGCAGAAAAACATCTATTTCTGCTTTATTGACTATGCCAGAGCCTTTGATTGTGTGGATCACAATAAACTGTGGAAAATTCTGAAAGAGATGGGAATACCAGACCACCTGACCTGCCTCTTGAGAAACCTATATGCAGGTCAGGAAGAAACAGTTAGAACTGGACATGGAACAGACTGGTTCCAAACAGGAAAAGGAGTACTTCAAGGCTGTGTATTGTCACCCCATTTATTTAACTTCCATGCAGAGTACATCATGAGAAAGCCTGGGCTGGAAGAAGCAGAAGCTGGAATCAAGATTGCTGGGAGAAATATCAATCACCTCAGATATGCAGATGACACCACCCTTATGGCAGAAAGTAAAGAGGAACTCAAAAGCCTCTTGAGGGAAGTGAAAGAGGAGAGTGAAAAAGTTGGCTAGAGGCTCAACATTCAGAAAACTAAGATCATGGCATCTGGTCCCATCACTTCATGAGAAATAGATGGGGAAACAGTGGAAACAGTTTCAGACTTCATTTTGGGGAGCTCCAAAATCACTGCAGATGGTGATTGCAGCCATGAAATTAAAAAGACGCTTACTCTTTGGAGGGAAAGTTATGACCAACCTACATAGCATATTGAAAAGCAGAGATATTACTTTGCCAACAAAGGTCTGTCTAGTCAAGGCTATGGTTTTTCCAGTGGTCATGTATGGATGTGAGAGTTGGACTGTGAAGAAAGCTGAGTGTCAAAGAATTGATGCTTTTGAACTGTGGTGTTGGAGAAGACTCTTGAGAGTCCCTTGGACTGCAAGGAGATCCAACCAGTCCATTCTGAAGGAGATCAGTCCTGGGTATTCATTGGAAGGACTGATATTGAAGCTGAAACTCCAATATTTTGGCCACCTCATGCGAAGAGTTGACTCATTGGAAAAGACTCTGATGCTGGGAGGGATTGGGGGCAGGAGGAGAAGGGGACGACAGAGGATGAGATGGGTGGATGGCATCAACGACTAGATGGACATGAGTTTGAGTGAACTCTGGGAGTTGGTGATGGACAGGGAGGCCTCAGTTCAGTTCAGTTCAGTCGCTTAGTCGTGTCCAACTCTTTGCGACCCTATGAATCGCAGCACGCCAGGCCTCCCTGTCCATCACCAACTCCTGGAGTTCACTCAGACTCACGTCCATCGAGTCAGTGAAGCCATCCAGCCATCTCATCCTCTGTCATACCCTTCTCCTCCCACCCCCAATCCCTCCCAGCATCAGAGTCTTTTCCAATGAGTCAACTCTTCACATGAGGTGGCCAAAGTACTGGAGCTTCAGCTTTAGCATCATTCCTTCCAAAGAACACCCAGGAGTGATCTCCTTCAGAATGGACAGGTTGGATCTCCTTGCAGTCCAAGGGACTCTCGAGAGTCTTCTCCAACACCACAGTACAAAAGCAT
>SJYQ01001488.1:14807-26127 GCA_006410935.1 Redunca redunca
CTGAATGCAAAATAATGTCTGATTCCCTTACCCAGTTTTTAAAAAATAATGATGTCACATCTGTTTCAACAGGGTCTTTTTAGTGGCTTGGCTTTACTAATAGTTTCTAAAGCATCCATTTTTCCACCTTAGAAATGACCCTTTTGTGCCTATATTTTATTAACATCAGTTCAGTTTAGTCACTCAGTCGTGTCCCACTCTTTGCGACCCCATGAATGCAGCAGCCAGGCCTCCCTGTCCATCACCAACTCCCGGAGTTCACCTAGACTCGTGTCCATCAAGTCATTGATGCCATCCAGCCATCTCATCCTCTGTCGTCCCCTTCTCCTTCTGCCCCCAATCCCTCCCAGCATCAGAGTCTTTTCCAATGAGTCAACTCTTCACATGAGGTGGCCAAAGTACTGGAGTTTCAGCTTTAGCATCAGTCCTTCCAATGAACACCCAGGACTGATCTCTTTCAGAATGGACAGGTTGGATCTCCTTGCAGTCCAAGGGACTCTCAAGAGTCTTCTCCAACACCACAGTTCAAAAGCATCAATTCTTCGGTGCTCAGCTTTCTTCACAGTCCAACTCTCACATCCATACATGACCACTGGAAAAACCATAGCCTTGACTAGACGGACCTTTGTTGGCAAAGTAATGTCTCTGCTTCTGAATATACTATCTAGATTGGTTATAACTTTCCTTCCAAGGAGTAAGCGTCTTTTAATTTCATGGCTGCAATCACCATCTTCAGTGTTTTTGGAGTCCCCAAAAATAAAGTCTGACACTGTTTCCACTGTTTCCCCATCTATTTCCCAAGAAGTGATGGGTACCCGATAGTTAAAATATATTATTGAGATAACAAGTACAGTTGGACTTGCTAGCCTAAAACAAACAAACAAGCAAAAATACCCAGCAAGTTATTTTTACCAGCAAAACAGGTTTATTAAAAAATAGTAGTTTCAGAATTGCGACTAGAGACATGCAACTATGGTGAACCACAAGCAAGTCTAGGTAAAACTACTAAAGACAGGAAAATCTTTTATAAAGGAGAAGAATAAGTTGGGAGGGGCTATGATAAATAAAAGGTCCACTGCAGGAAACTGGAAGTTTGAAGTATAATGGCTTTTCATTGGCTGAGTTGCGATAGTGTCTCATTGGCTGAGCTGTTGCCAGGCGAGGATAAATTTTTTTTCTTCCTCCATGGTCCTCCAGAACATGCAAAGTATTTCTCCTCCTGTTGGGATCTGTATTAATGTTGAGTGATCCCCCTTCCAGCCTCCCAGCTCCATTTTAGTGAAGTTTCCTTTTATTAATTTTCACAGATTAAGGGGCTTTGGGAATTAACCCAACTGACTTTTGGTAAGCAAATAGCTCAACTGATGTGAATATTGTGAAGGCAAATTGAAGAGTAGAATCTTTTAAGCAGTAAGTGTCATAAGCATCAGTCAGCATGTTTCACAGACAGAATAGAGAGCATCATGTACCATTTAACCTGGTTAAATGGAAGTCAGTTTTTTTTAAGCTTCTATTTTATAATACATGGTGTATGGCACCCCACTCCAGTACTCTTGCCTGGAAAATCCCATGAACAGAGGAGCCTGGTAGGCTGCAGTCCATGGGGTCACTAAGAGTCGGGGACGACTGAGCGACTTCACTTTCGTTTTTCACTTTCATGCATTGGAGAATAAAATGGCAACCCACTCCAGTGTTCTTGCCTGGAGAATCCCAGGGACAGTGGGCCCCCATCTATGGGGTCGCACAGAGTCGGACACGACTGAAGCGACTTAGCAGCAGCAGTAGCAGCAGTGTGAAAAAGATTTAAGTACAAAATATTGTGGAGGCCCAAAGAAGGGAGCTACTAAATACCTATGATTCTAGATCTTTTCAACCCCTTATAAAATCCCAGAAATAAAAATAATAACTTTTAACAATTTTATTTCAATATCTTCACTAATTCGAATATCAGTGAATTATTCTAACACAAAATGTTAATCAGGATTTATATATTTTTTCTTAAATGGGGGGGGCACTGTGTACTATATAGTTTTGAAAGATCAATAATTAATACATCAAATCGCACCTCTGTTGTTTTAAGTTATCTGATGTCCTGTGTAGTGAAGAGTTAGAATTCCCAATAAAGATTTTTCATCTTGGCAGAAAGGGCAAATTCTGTGCTTAAACTACACAGGTCTCATGAGTGTTTTATCTTCTGGAGTATTCAGGTACCTCTTCTCCCTTATCTATCCCTGGCACTGATCGAGTCTCTTCACCTCAGTCTTCCCTCCTGGATCCAATTTTTATTGGTCTCTCCTTTATCAGAAGTCCTAGAGCCCTGTACCATTTAATGATAACCTTCTTGGATCATTCACTGCCCATCCCATGTGTTTATGCCTTTTCTTTTTACAGCTGACTGCAGGTCTCTTGGCAGAGGATCAAATTGCCCATGTCTTTTTTTCTGTTCATAGCACCTTTACATCACAGGTACAAATAATTGCTTGTTGAGTTGAATGGAAACAACCAGCAGGCTGCTAAAAGAAGAAGACTGCAGGTATATTTCATAAAGTGACTAGACTTCTCTGAGGAGTTATCAAATATTTATTCGGTAGCAAATGCTGTGAAGGATAGGTCAGCAGCACAGGTAACAACTGGGATGTGATGGGGGGAGGTGGGTGAGTGCCAGCCTTGTAAGACTGAACACTTGACATGTGGGATCCGGTGTTCTCTCACAGTAGATGGTGTTAGAACTGAAATGAGTTCTGAGACACTCAGTTGCTGTATGAAAATTGCTTGGTGTCATGTGGGAGACCCCCACTTCCACCTTATACATGCTCGATTGATATCAGAACTTAATCTCTCTTTCCCATCTGGTCATCTAGTTCAGAGTCTTTGTAATTTTACCTCCTCTAAGGTTCTTTGGGAGAAGGCAATGGCACCCCACTCCAGTACTCTTGCCTGGAAAATCCCATGGATGGAGGAGCCTAGTAGGCTATACAGTCCATGGGGTCGCTAGGAGTCAGACACGACTGAGCGACTTCACTTTCACTTTTCATTTTCCTGCATTGGAGAAGGAAATGGCAACCCACTCCAGTGTTCTTGCCTGGAGAATCCCAGGGACGGGGGAGCCTGGTTGGCTGCCGTCTATGGGGTCGCACAGAGTCAGACACGACTGAAGCGACTTAGCAGCAGCAGCAGCAGCAAGGTTCTTTTAAGACCATTATTCCTCCCACCCCAACACACCCAAGCACACATCATGTTTTCCTCTGTTTCCCTGTCCAAGAAACTCATCAGAAATGTTCAGAGACAGTACCATCTGCCTCTCACTCCTCTCTATTTTCTGTTTTATCATTGCTGCAGGTTGGATATTGAAACTGACACTGTGTGCAGGATGTTTATTAGGTGTGTCCTTTTGGGTTCCATACTTGTAACAAGGAGAGAGAGAGGTGCGATTTGACTCAAAAGTGAAGACAAGCTTCTTTGTAACCCGACAGCCTTGCCTTGTGCTGCAGGGGAAACTCTGGATCTAAAATGGCTGGTCAAAGGGGTCCTGCACTGAGACAAAAGGACCAGATCATTGTACTCCTGCCTTTATCCACCCTTCGAGGTAGACTGTCTCACAAAGGTTGTGACCTTGAGTGAAGCAGTTTTCCGTCGCTGAGCAATTCCTGAAGGAGCTGACAGCTGAAGGCTCTCAACTCATAGCACTTCCAGCTGCAGGAGCCACAGGTCCTGCCTTGGAGGGAGATCCAAGGCATAACCCAGTTCCATCACAATGGTTAACAGTTAAATGCTATGTCCTTAGGAACTTCTCTTTCTCAAAGGTCTTTTTTTTTTTTTTTTTTTTTTTTTTGAGTATAGTTGACTTCTCACATTGTGTTCATTCCAGGTATACAGCAAAATGATTGAGTTATACATATACTCATTCTTTTTTCAGATTCTTTTCTCATATAGGTTATTACAGAATACTGAGTAGAGTTCTCTGTGCTATACACTAAGTCCTTGCTGGTTCAGTTCAGTTCAGCCACTCAGTCGTGTCTGACTCTTGCGATCCCATGGATTGCAGCACGCCAGGCTTCCCTGTCCATCACCAACTCCCGGAGCTGTTCAAACTCATGTCCATCGAGTCGGTAATGCCATCCAACCATCTCATCCTCTGTTGTCCCTTTCTCCTCCTATTCTAAATCTTTTCCATTGGTTATCTATCTTATATATAATAGTGTGTGTATGTTAATTCCAAGCTCATAGCCCTCCTTCCCACAGTTCCCTTTTGATAAGCATGTTTGTTTTTGATATCTGTAAGTCTGTTTTTGTTTTGTAAATAAGTTCATTGTATCATTTATTTAAATTAAATTTCACATATCAAAGGTCTTTTTTTAGTTAAAAAAAGAAAAACTAAGAATTTGTAAATCCTTTTTCTTTATATCCATGCCATAATTTTTTTTTAATCAAGGCAGTATGAACATCTCTTCATGACTGGAAGAAAGATCCATCCATATAAGGATGTGCTTAAAAAGGCAAAACTTTACCAGAGATCAGTATTTCAAGACAGGGTAGAGAAACATTCTCTTTTCTAGACAAAATAATTTGAATCCAAATTTCTTTTATTTTGTTTATTTGCTAGTTTGCTATTCCTAATGCCCTGCTTTGGCTTAATTTTCATTCTAAACTATGAAAGAGTCCAGGGTTTTGTAAATTTGTCCTGTAATCTATGACAGAGCTGAGAGTCATGTTAAAATAGTCTCCATCTTAGATAAAAATCCAATCTCCCCAAATAAGAACTTCAAATCTTCTATTTAAGAGAGTCACCTAACCCCAGTGCCAGATCTGACCTGATTCNGATTCATGACCAGACTCAACGTAGGTTTCAATTCCAGATGTCCTGCTCAGTAGCAAAAAGAAGATATCATCCAGTTGAATTACATTTTAATATTTTCTATTCATACTGAATACTTTGGGTTTAATAGCAGAGCATAAAAGTCCAACTCAGCTGAAATATGAACTACCATTTGTTATTATCAATACTGTGTATCATCATTACCAGCCTCATATTTCAAGAGGACAGCTGGTACTTGCAAGGTCAATGGCAATTTTATATAAAAACCCCAAATGAAAGGACTACAGAGATCAAAGATTTGAGACAATCATACACAGAAAATTTGCCATATGCTAACTCATCCATTCCAAAAATTGGGTTTTTATTTTTGGTATCTATGATAGAGAGATGGGAGGGAATTGAAAAGCAGGATTTAGTAAAAAACTATCAATAAAAGACTGTACTCTGCAACATAAGTCGAACATTCCATAAGAAAAGTTGCTAGGGAGAAATACACCCAGATAATTGTTGCTACTGAATGTCCCACTCCCTGTTGGTAAATGCATTTTGAGAAAACTTGATGCTAATATAGACCAATTGAATTATACAGCAGGATAGTAATGGTCTCATAGACTGATGAAAACAAATCAAAATCAGCTCAGTGGTACCAAGGAATAGATGTAGGCATGCTGTGGTTGGCTTTCAATGACCTTGGTGTATTCACATTAATGGAAGAGGGATACCAGACTTTCAAAGCTTTTTGATTTTTCAGAACTAAACAGCAATCAAAGTTATCATAGCCGTGACTGAAAAATCTCACTTTTTCTTGCTTTAGGGGAATAATGGAGTTATTATGAGAAATTGTCCAAATCCAAGATATTCAGCCCAAATGATGCCAGCATGTATTTCAGAGATCTCAATTCTGTGCTTGAATGGAGTCAAACGACACAGGCATTTGGCGGCAGCAGGAGGAGACACAGGATGCTCCCAATTATTTCAGCTTTCCATGTGGCTCACCCCACACATTTACCTTCATTTTGAAGTCATCAGTTGAAGCTGTTTAGAGAACATTGTGGAAGGGAAAGAGTGACTAGCCTAGAAAAATGGAGAACATTGCCAGGACCTAGGAAAACAATGTAATAAGCGAAGGTTTATTTCAAGCCCCTATAATTTCTCTACTGGACATTTTCTTGCCTTGATAATATTTGATCCCTCCTTTCAGGCTTCATGAGTATTTGTGCTCATTCTTTGGACCTCCCCTCTATTTTCTTATCAAACTCTATATTCTGGTTTGCTAGGAACTTGGAAAGACACGCATATGCAAATGTCTGTTTTATGGATGAAAAATGTCTGTTTTATGGATGAAAAATGTCTGTTTTATGGATGTTTTACTTTACTCAAAACATTAAACAAAAGGGATGAAAATTGAGTTATTTCCAGCTTATGTCAGAGATTCAGTAGTCCCAACACAGCTGAGTCTGCTCCAGATTACAGCTACTTTATTACTGAGATTATGATCACCTTGAAGTGAGGTGAAGTGAAAGTCGCTAAGTCATGTCTGACTCTTTGAGACCCATAGACTATACAGTCTATGGAATTATCCAGGGCAGAATACTGGAGTGGGTAGCTGTTCCCTTCTCCAGGGGATCTTCCCCCAGATAATCACACCTAGGATATGGGAGTGCATGATAGAAGGTGACAGTCAAGTGTTCTCCTACTTATTATGCATTAATGGGCACAAAGGTTCAGTTACTGCAGGTAACTCCTTCCACCCTGACATTTTTTTCCCTGCAGCTCCTTTTGACACCCTCATTTCAAATTATCTTAAATTATACTCAGATGCCCTGTTTCAGCATCCAGTTCAACTCCAGTCCCATCATGTACATCACACATTCCCAACAATGGGATAAACACTTATTTACTGAGTCTCCAGGAACTGTAAGATACATTGCATGATCAATGTTTTTTATAGCCCACCTATTCATCCCACTCCACTGCTGATGGCAACACAAGAAATCAGTTCTTCCTTGTCTCTCTCCATGTATTCTCATGGAAAATAGTCTATAATGGGCAATTTGAAATTAAATGTAAATTCAATACAGTTACCTCTCTAACACATCTTTGCATTTTTAAAAAACTATTTTACATTGGAGAATAGCCAGATAACAATGTTGTGATCATTTCAGGTGCACAGCAAAGTGGTCCAGCCATTCACATGCGTGTATTCATTCTTCCCAAAACTCCCCTCCCATCCAGGCTGCCTTATGACATTAAGCAGAGTTCCCTGTGTTATACAGTAGGCCCTTGTTGATTATGCATTTAAAATATAGCAGTTTGTACATGTCAATCACAAACTTCCTAACTATCCCTTTTCTCTACCCTTCCCTCCTGTGAGTCTATTCCTTTTTACAATGGAATATCATCCAGACATTAAGAAGAATCAATGCCATTAGCAGCAATATGATGGGCCTAGAGATTGTCATACTGAGTAAAGTAAGTCAGAGAAATCTCATATGACATCCTTTATAGGTGAAATCTAGAAAGAAATAATACAAATGAACTTAAATATTTATAAAACATCTTTGCATTTTAAAAGTAAAAGCTTTGTTTCTTTTTATGGAGTTGCATATACCCACAAGCCGAAGAGTAAAGTAGGTGTGTCTATGCACAGGGAAGTGTGTGGAGGGGGAAATAGGGTGCAGATGGATGACTTCCCTAAGCCTATGTAAGTTTTGGGACTGGCCCAATTTACCCCAGACTCAGAACAGGCACCTGTGAATGAGTTACAATGCACTTGTATATTTATTGACAACAAAAAAAGGATGCCTTTTGCTGTTTTTCTCATTGGCAGTAATCACTGTTTAACATACTACATATATTTTATCTATTCACCTACTTTATTTTCTCTGTCCCTACTGGAATATATTACCATTGCCTAGACCAGTGTCTCATATATGTTAGATACTTAATTTAAACTTTTGAATAAATTATTTATATGTATACTACATTTTTACATATACTTTTATCAGTTATATGTGTTGTAATTTTTCCTCCTACTGTGTGTTCATCTTTTCACTGTTTCTGTGGTGGTTTTGGTTAATAAAAGTTCTTAATTTTAATATGCAGTTAACTCTTAGACAACGTGGGTTTGAACTGTATGGGTCCACTTACACAGAGATGTTTTTCAATAAATATGTACTATGCGACTTCCTGGAGAAGGCAATGGCACCCCACTCTAGTACTCTTGCCTGGAAAATCCCATGGATGGAGGAGCCTGGTAGGCTGCAGTCCATGGGGTCACTAAGAGTTGGATACGACTGAGCGACTTCACTTTCACTTTTCACTTTCATGCATTGGAGAAGGAAATGGCAACCCACTCCAGTGTTCTTGCCTGGAGAATCCCAGGGACGGGGGAGCCTGGTGGGCTGCCGTCTATGGGGTTGCACAGAGTCGGACACGACTGAAGTGACTTAGCATAGCATAGCATGCGACTTCCTTGGCAGTCCAGTGGTTCAGACTCTGTACTTCCACTGCAGGGGATGCAGGTTCTACCCCTGCATGTAAGATCCTACATGCCACATGGCATGGCCAAAAGGGAAAAAATGTACTGCAGTACTACATGATCTCTGTTTGCTTGAATGCTTCCTCCTTAGATGGAGGAAATCTAGGTATAGAGAGCTGACTGTAAAATTATATGTGGATTTTTTACTGCATGGGGAGTTGGTATCCCTAAACCCTTAGCTGTTCAAGGGTCAACAGTGTTGCATTTATTTTCCTTTAGTATTATTAATAATTGTGTATAGTTAGATGACTCCTTCCCTCTTTTAAATCTATGGAGATATTCTACATTAACGTTTTGGGGTTTTCCTGGTGGCTCAGTGGGTAAAGAATCCTCCTGCAATGCAGGAGACACAGGAGTCATGGGTTTAATTCCTGGATCAGGAAGGTCCCCTGGAGGAGGGCATGGCAACCCACTCCAATATTCTTGCCTAAAGAATCCCACGGACAGAAGAGCCTGGTGGGCACAGTCCATGGGGTCGTAGAGTTGGACACAGCTGAAGCAACCGAGCAGCAGCACCATGTTGACATTTTAAAGCATTATTGGGTTTCTCCTTCAACTATAGGTCTTTAATTTTGCATATGATGTGAAGTAAAGGATTAATTTTTTTAGCAATTGTTTAGCTTCATGATTGAATATTGCAATATTCTCAGTGATGGCAGTGCTTCTTACTGTATATCAGGCATACATACATATATACTTGCAGCCATTTAAAAAATTTTCATTATAGTGTATTTACAATGTGATAATTTCTGCTGCACAGCAAAGTGACTTAGTTATACATAATATATTATTTTTTATATTCTTTTCTATTATATTTTATCATAGGATGTTAGATATAGTTCCTGGTGCTATACAGCAGGACCTTGTTGTTTATCCATCCTATATATAATTATCATCTTTTATATATTTGCAGCTATTTTTATACTTACAGCTTTTTTGGGGCTCTATTTGTCCTATTGGTCTAAGTATCTTGCCAACCCTTTTACATTAAGTATTGCTATCTGATAGAGTAAGTCCTCCTACTTAATTTTTCTTTTTCAAGAGGTCATGATACTTTCAGCTCTTTGTATTTTCATATAAATATAACAATAGTTTATATTAATACAGACCCCCCCCACCACAGACATCTATTGAGATTTTACTAGAATTACACTGAATCTGTAAATCAATTAAGGGAGGTTTGAAATCTTAATAATATTGAGTCCTTTCAGGAAATGGATTCAAATTGCATTTTCAAACAGGTAGATAATGAATAGAAGAGATGAGAGGATAAATGAATGGGATGGACATATAAACAAATGGATGAATTAACAGATATGAGTTCTTTACTAAAGTTACTTAATATCCAACATAATTGACCATAAACAAGTCACTTTATTAGTTCCCTAAATAATAGATGAGATGATTGCCAGTACCATTCCAATCCTAAGTTGATTCTCTGATAAGATGATATGGCCTTAGGTTTTATACTTCAAGTCTGGGGCCTTGATGGTAAAGACCTTCATGACCACGTGGGATAGAAGCAGTGATAGTGAGCATCTCTGTAACTCAAGATCTACTATCTTAAATTCTTGATCATTTTCACCCCAATTTGTAATGTAATAATATTTTTTCAGAAAATCAACTTTGGCTCTGTTGATTCTTTCTCCTGTATGTTTATTTTCATTATCATAAATTTTTGCTCTTTATTCTACTTCTGTTTTCTTTTTCCTTTGGGTTTATTTTGGTCTTTTATAAAACCTCTTTCGGAGAAGACAATGGCAACCCACTCCAGTACTCTTGCCTGGAAAATCCCATGGACGGAGGAGCCTGGTGGGCTGCAGTCCATGGGGTCACGAAGAGTTGGACACGACTGAGCGACTTCACTTTCTCTGTTCACTTTCCTGCATTGGAGAAGGAAATGGCAACCCACTCCAGTGTTCTTGCCTGGAGAATCCCAGGGACAGGGAGCCTGGTGGCTGCCGTCTATGGGGTCGCACAGAGTCGGACACACTGAAGTGACTTAGCAGCAGCAGCAGAATCTCTTTAGATGTGTGCTTAGCTCGTTATCAGCCTGTTTCCTAACATTTGCATAGTTGAAAAGTGATTTGAAAGTGTTAGTCAGTCATGTCTGACTCTTTGTGACCCCAGGGACTGTAGGCCACCAGACTCCTCTGTCCATGAAATTCTCCAGGCAAGAATACTGGAGCAGGTAGCCATTTCCTTCTCCAGGGGATCTTCCTGACCCAGGGATCCAGCCCTGGTCTCCTGCATTGTAGGCAGATTCTTTACCATCTGAGCCGCCAGGGAAGCCCAATATTTGCATATAAGAATATAAATTTTCTTCTTGCTTTGGCTATATCCCACAATTTTTGATACATGGTATGTTTATTATCATTTAGTTATCTATTTTCTAATTGCCATTATGATTTTCTTTATATAATATGGTTGTTTTAGAAACATATTTTAAAAATTTCCAAACATATGGGGATTTTCTCATTCTCTTTTTCACTTTCATTTCTAGCTAAATTGCAATGTGGTCAAAAGATTTCAATTATTTAAATTTTGATGGGTCAGTAATTAATTTCATAAACTTTCTTGTGCCCTTCAGAAGAATATATATTCAGCAGATGTTGGTGCTGCTTTCGATATATGCCTACTAGATCAAATGAATTAATTATACTGACCTTTTTTCTGTTTTTATAATAAACTCTTGCCTCTATGTTGAACAGTTAACTAAAAGAAGTGTGTCTTAAAGCTCCTACTGTAATCATTAATTCATAAATTTTCTCTTATAGGTATATAAATTTTTGATTCATGAATTTTACCACATTATATATGACATACAAATTTGAAAAAACAGTATTTCTGGTATATTGTTATCAGATTCTCTAGTAATGCTTTCTTGTTTTGAAATCCATTCTTTGTAATATTGTAATACCAGATTTTGTGGGAGGGAAGGAACTGTAGTTTTATATGGCATA
>SJYQ01001488.1:29369-51828 GCA_006410935.1 Redunca redunca
GGTTCACGTATTGCTGAAGCCTGGCTTGGAGAATTTTGAGCATTACTTTACTAGTATGTGAGATGAGTGCAATTGTGCGGTAGTTTGAGCATTCTTTGGCATTGCCTTTCTTTGGGATTGGAATGAAAACTGACCTTTTCCAGTCCTGTGGCCACTGCTGAGTTTTCCAAATTTGCTGGCATATTGAGTGCAGCATTTTCACAGCATCATCTTTCAGGATTTGAAACAGCTCCACTGGAATGCCATCACATCCACTAGCTTTGTTTGTAGTGATGCTTTCTAAGGCCCACTTGACTTCACTTTCCAAGATGTCTGGCTCTAGATTAGTGATCACACCATCATGATTGTTTCTTATACTTAAGTTTTAATTTAGTTATTTTAATTTAATTATTATTCATATCTTTTCCATGCTCTTCAGGTTTATTAAAGAGGTTTATTTTTATAAGGTTTATTTTTTAAAACCTTATCTATCATTTTCAGTTGTTTTCAACCAGAGAGTTCAACAGAGTGCTACATATTATCACAGCACTTGTGCATACACACACACACCAGGCTTATTGAGAATTTGCAATTCAATAGGACACAAATGAGTGTGTGGTTGTTTGTGAAGTCTAGGCTAGATTCTATAACTTTTCAGTCACTTTCAGTTTCTAGAAAAATCTTATTTCTGAGTTTAAGATGTAATGCTTAATTCTTAAGTCAAAGCATGGCCTCTCCCCTTCTCCCTGCTTGCTTCCTGTAGGGAGTGGAAGTGTTGGGAACGTGGTTAGAGTCTAAGACATCTCCCTCCCCTTCCTTTTCCAGGCACTAATTCTGAATTTCAGTGTTGGTGATCCAGACGAAAGAGTGTGCAGAGCCCTCCTCACATATATATTCAGTTCAGTTTGGTTCAGTCGCTTAGTCATGTCCGATTCTTTGCGACCCCATGAATCACAGCACACCAGGCCTCCCTGTCCATCACAACTCCTGGAGTCTACTCAAACTCATGTCCATTGAGTCGGTGATGCCATCCAGCCATCTCATCCTCTGTCATCCCCTTCTCCTCCTGCCCCCAATCCCTCCCAGCATCAAAGTCTTTTCCAATGAGTCAACTCTTCGCATGAGGTGGCCAAAGTACTGGAGTTTCAGCTTCAATATCAGTCCTTCCAATGAACACCCAAGACTGACCTCCTTAGGATGGACTGTTTGAATCTCCTTGCAGTCCAAGGGACTCTCAAGAGTCTTCTCCAACACCACAGTTCAAAAGCATCAATTCTTCAAAAGCACTCAGCTTTCTTCACAGTCCAACTCTCACATCCACACATGACTACTGGAAAAACCACAGCCTTGACTAGACAGACCTTTGTTGGAAAAGTAATGTCTCTGCTTTTCAATATGCTATCCAGGTTGGTCACAACTTTCCTTCCAAGGAGTAAGCGTCTTTTAATTTCATAGCTGCAATGACCATCTGTAGTGATTTTGGAGCCCCCAAAATAAAAGTCTGACACTATTTCCCCATCTATTTGCCATGAATTGATGGGACCAGATGCCATGATCTTCGTTTTCTGAATGTTGAGCTTTAAGCCAACTTTTTCACTCTCCTCTTTCACTTTCATCAAGAGGCTTTTTAGCTCCTCTTCACTTTCTGCCATAAGGGTGGTGTCATCTGCATATCTGAGGTTATTGATATTTCTCCCGGCAATCTTCTTCCAGCTTGTGCTCCTTCCAGCCCAGCGTTTCTCATGATGTACTCTGCATATAAGTTTGTTAACCAGCCCCTATTTTTGGTCTGGCTCAGTCTGGTTTGATCTGATATTGGCGATCTCAGCTGTAGTGGTGAGGTCCTCACAGGCTGGGAGTATGATTTTCTTGGGGTAAAGACTGTCTCCACCTGGACACTTTCCACTGCTCAAGAGCTTCCTCAACAGACCAGGAGTGTCTCCTCTTTGTTTACCTGCTATATGTATTCCTAATACCTTCTCAACATTGAGTACCTCACTACTTGACCTGTCAAATACACATCTGGGCAGCCTCAAGGTTATTGTCTTATAATTCCCATACTACTTTTTGTGCAGTTAGGATCATTACCTGGAGAAGGAAATGGCAAACCACCCCAGTATTCTTGCCTGGAGAATTCCATGGACAGAGGAACCTGGCAGGCTACAGTCGATGGGGTTGCAAAGAGTTGGACACGACTGAGTGACTAACACACACACACACACACACACACATACACACACACACACACACAGGATCATTACCAGGGTCTCTGTGCCCTCTAAGTCAGCTCGGAAAATAAGGTGTTGGACCACTCTCCTTTCTAAGTACTTTACACTCAAGCACTACTAATAGGGTCTTCCAAAGAGGGTCTCCTACTTCCAGAGCTCTCCAAACCAAGTGCATCTCCAAACCTCAAGGGACATATGGCAAGCAAACCTCTTTCCTCATGGATGGAAAGATCTGCCAAAATCACACTACCATATTCTTAGGTTCTGAGCCCCAAATGCCTTCCCAAGAACCCCCTCACCATCTTCTGCTCCCAGACAGGATGCACACACAAGGGCCTGACCCTGAGCCAGCATCTAGCCAAAGAGTGAGTTGCTGGTGCCCACCTTATAAGCACCTCTAATATTTAGGGGTGATTCTTTTGGGGTTCCCCTCACTGGCCTTCCAGAGGAGAAAACAGCCTTCTCATCTCCAGGAAGCAGAGGATGAAGGATCCTGCTGACTTTCCTCTTCATCATCTGTAAAATGTGTGGGTGGCATTAGGTACACCACTGGTACTTCCCAGCAAGGATGCAGGAGGAAGGCTGGCCCCAGAGGCTGGAGTGTAAAGTACTGATTGCTGCTCATCCTCAAATGACTTTATTTTCAGTTGTGTGAGAACAGGAAGAATCTGTCTCATCACCTTGATAACAGGACACATATTCTTAATGGGTCTGCCCCTAGATTTCTACCATTGCTCTTCCCTTCTATGCTGGTAGGCTCTTGGATGATTTTTAAACATTTTGTCTTTCTTTTTTTCTCCATCCACATTTTCTAATCCCCTAATGACTACATATTCACTGTATAATATAAATAAATTTGAAAGAGTTGCTGTGCCGTGCTTCGTCATTCAGTCATGTCTGACTCTTTGCGACCCTATAGACTATAGCCCACCATGCTCCTCTGTCCATGGGGATTCTCCAGGCAAGAGTAGGTTGCCATGCCCTCCTCCAGGGGGTCTTCCCAACCCAGGGGTTGAACCCACATCTCCCACACTGTAGGCAGATTCTTTACCATCTGAGTCACCAGGGAAGCCCAAGAATACTGGAGTGGGTAGCCTATCCCTTTCCAGGGGATCTTACCCAGGAATCGAACTGGGGCCTCTGTATTGCAGGTGGATTCTTTACCAGCTGAGCTACGAGGGAAGCCCAACAGTTGCTAGAGCCCCTTAAAAATATTCATCGAATTTTTACTAATCACATTTTAGTTTACATGCAACTTGCTTTAATTCTCAGAAATGGAAACGAAGTCCTTACCTTTTGACTTTTTTTCATACACTTCAATTTCAAACTCTACCACCACATTTTGTTTTGACTTTTCAATTCATACTTTTAATAAAAGTAATTTCTGTTTCAAAGCTGTAAATGAAATGAAAAAGTGAAAATTAAATGTTATGCTTAATCTCTGACTTAGCATAAAAATACCTCCTCCAAACAAGAGAGGTGGAAATGATAATTGTTCTGTGCCAGCCGTTCTAAGAGAAAATTTTAAATATGCCCATGTAGGTTACTCCTAAAATGAGAAACTCAGCCTTTGCCTCTCCCAGGTAGGAAGAAACTCACTGGCATTCAATTGAAGTACTTTTTTGATTGGATCAAATAATTTTTTTTCCAAGTTCCAGAGAACTTGGAAATGGTTCTTGACCAGCCTGGTATTTTTCCATCTGTCTCTGGCTAAGTGTTCTTTTCAATTGCACTTATTTGTCCTAGTACATCCAGTTCATTGGGCAGGCACATTGAATTTTTAGATGAAAGTTCTTGATTAAACATAATTTGAATGTTTTTCACTCTAGCATCATGACCTAAACATAGCAAAGAGTTTTCAATTTCATTAAGAATGTATTTATCAAGCATCATCTCTGTGCCAAGTTCTGTGCTGGAGACTATGTGAGACTGGGGGATGGGAGGAGCAACCCAAGTTGTGTGGAGTCTGAAGCAACAAAAATGATATATTTGTGTGTCTCCTGTGCATTAATCTCCTTTGGACATTCGTTAAAGAATGTGGTCTCATCTCTCAAGGGAGTAACAGTTTACTGCAGAAGATAAGGATTCCACATTTTAAACAACTAAAAGGCAAGGTAAGAAGGACCTTATTCAGTGTGAATAGTTTACTGTAGTTAACTGATAGAGGAGTTCAGGTGTAGAAGGATCTGTGAGCAGCATTGATGGAGCATGGTTACCATGAGCTGGAAACCAGATGAGCTTGAAGAATGAATGGGCATTGAGTAGACAGTTGGGCAGGGACTTTCTGTGTGTGAGAAGCAATAGGGGAAAATGAATAGGGTAGAGGAAGAATGAGTCCACAGCCTGATTAGAACAGAGAGGGCAATAAATATAATTGAGTACTGTGACCCTATGAACCTATCCACAAATGCCAAAGAAAAAAGAAGGGCAGTTGACCAGTTGATAAGTAGAAGTAGAGAGTTTGCGATTATTATGTGTATGTGAAGTAATAACATTTTAAAATATCCCTCAACCTGACATGTAGACCAAAATAACCACCCTTAAATGACTGTTTTAATTAAAGTTCATGTACCAAACATTATTTATTCCAAAATTAAGTCTTTTATGCATGATATGCAGGTCAGGAAGCAACAGTTAGAACTGGACATGGAACAACAGACTGGTTCCAAATAGGAAAAGGGGTACATCAAGGATGTATAATGTCACCCTGCTTATTTAACTTCTATGCAGAGTACATCATGTGAAACGCTGGACTGGAAGAAACACAAGCTGGAATCAAGATTGCTGGGAGAAATATCAATCACCTCAGATATGCAGATGACACCACCCTTATGCCAGAAAGCGAAGAGGAGCTAAAAAGCCTCTTGATGAAAGTGAAAGTAGAGAGTGAAAAGGTTGGCTTAAAGCTCAACATTCAGAAAACGAAGATCATGGCATCTGGTCCCATCAGTTCATGGCAAATAGATGGGGAAACAGTGTCAGACTTTATTTTTTTGGGCTCCAAAATCACTGCAGATGGGATTGCAGCTATGAAATTAAAAGACGCTTACTCCTTGGAAGGAAAGCTATGACCAACCTAGATAGCATACTATTACTTTGCCAACTAAGGTCCATCTAGTCAAGGCTAAGGTTTTTCCAGTAGTCATGTATGGATGTGAGAGTTGGACTGTGAAGAAAGCTGAGTGCCGAAGAATTGATCCTTTTGAATTCTGTTGTTGAAGACTCTTGAGAGTCCCTTGGACTGCAAGGAGATCCAACCAGTCCATTCTAAAGGAGATCAGCCCTGGGATTTCTTTGGAAGGACTGATGCTAAAGCTGAAACTCCAGTACTTTGGCCACCTCATGTGAAGAGTTGACTCATTGGAAAAGACTCTGATGCTGGGAAGGATTGGGAGCAGGAGGAGAAGGGGACGACAGAGGATGAGATGGCTGGATGGCATCACCGACTTGATGGACATGAGTTTGCATGAACTCCGGAAGTTGGTGATGGACAGGGAGGCCTGGCGTGCTATGATTCATGGGGTCGCAAAGAGTCAGACACGACTGAGTGACTGAACTGAACTGAACTGATGCATGATATAAAGAAAAAAACAATAGACATATATGGATTCTTTACATATATGGTATCATTTAATTTATATATCAGTTTTGTGAAGTAGGAATTGCATTTGGTTACTGGTAAAAGGGGGCTTCCCTTGGAGCTCAGTCAGTAAAGAATCTGCGTGCTATGCAGGAGACCTCGGTTCAATTCTTGGGTTAGGAAGACACCCTGGAGAAGGAAAAACCACTGGAGAGGAACAACTACTCCAGTGTTCTTGCCTGGAGAATCCCATGGTCAGAGGAGTCTGGTGGGCTACAGTCCATGGGGTCACAAGAGTTGGACACAACTTAGCAACAAACCCTCTACCACTGGTAAAAGAGATAGGAAACAGTAACTGAAACAAGAGAGGGAGTTATCTTTCTCTCACATTAAAAACCTCTAATCATCTCCTTAGAACTGTTTGAATCAGTTCTATGGAGATGGATGGAACTGGAGCCAATTATAGAGTGAAGTAAGCCAGAAAGAAAAACACCAATACAGTATACTAACGCATATATATGGAATTTAGAAAGATGGTGATGATGACCCTGTATGCGAGACAACAAAAGAGACTCAGATCTATAGAGTGAACTTTTGGACTCTGGGGGAGAGAGAGAGGGAGAGGGTGGGATGAGATGGGAGAATGGCATTGAAACATGTATACTATCATGTAAGAAATGAATCGCCAGTCTATGTCTGATGCAGGATGCAGGATGCTTGGGGCTGGTGCATGGAGAGGACCCAGAGAGATGTTATGAGGTGGGAGGTGGGAGGGGATTCATGTTTGGGAATGCATGTACACTCATGGTGAATTCATGTCAATGTTTGGCAAAACCAATACAGTATTGCAAAGTAAACTAAAGTTAAAAAAAAACAAAAACAAAAAAAACCCTCTAATCAGTCCCAGTCCAATTCCAGAGGCCCAGGCTTGGCTTCTTTCCTCTCCCTGTTCATCACACTTAGTGAATGGCTTCTAGTCTCATGATTGCTTTGTGGTTGCAAAGATGGTCACTATAGCTCTGAGCATCACATCTTATGTTCCCTGTGGGAGGAAGAAGAAAGGGAGCTGGGAAGCTAGGAGGGAACACCCCCTAACTCTCTTTAAAGATTTCAAGTTCCACATTCTCTTTAAAGAGAATTCCAAAAAGTCCAGTGCAGTGATTTTTAAACCATGATCTTACTGCTGTCTGCAAGGAAGGATGAGAAATATTCTTTTAGCCGATCATATTCTGCTCTGCAATAATACGGAGTTCCTACTAGTAAGAAGAGGGATGAGAATGTGTAATAGCTAAGCTGGTAGTGGTCTCTTTCAGAGTAATCTTACATCTTACAGCCGAGGGAACCAGATCTCCAAAGTGCTAAGTTTGTGAGCTCAGTCACATAGCCAGGTCCTGAGCTCTTTCCAGCCTCTGTAGTGCATGGGCCTAAAATTCTAGGCTTGGTTTCCCTAATGCTGATCTTTCTCGTGCACATAGTGAGCTGTTATTCTCCCTCAGGATTGATCACTTTCTGTCTGCAAAGAGAGGCTTCAGCATCCGTAAGAAGATGGGGTAACTTGGACTGAACAATTTTCTGTGTATATATAGGTTAACTCTGCTGCACTTGAGGTTGTGTTAAGTGCAGTTTGTGGGTCTTGAGTATGAAGTGCCTACACAGACCCCATGTCTGCTGTCATATGTACTTCATTTCAGCTGACCCTGTCTTTCCCTTCATTCCCTCCCATTTAACATTTATCCTTTCATCTTTCCCTCCCAAACAGCCATGTTTCTGCCTCTTTCAAATCCAACACTCAATCACCAACTCCCTTATTGAAAGAGATTGTGAGCAAAAACATGTACAGGGAAGCATTTTACTCAGCCTCAACCCTCACTCTACAAGTTATTATTATCATTAATTAATATTTTTAATGTTAAACATTAAGGCATCTTCTCTAAATATACAGGCAGGGATTATACAGTTACTTAAATAATAGTATTGTTAGTTTTTTTTCCCCACAAGCTAGAAAAACAAGACCCTACCTGTTCAGATCGCCACTTGGCATTTCTCTGATTTACAAATAGCCTAGTAATAGTCCTAATTTGTATTACAGTCCTCATGCTGAGTTGAACCTTCACGCCATCCATAAATTCCTTACTTTCCTCTTGATGATTTTATATCTTCTTACTTCTTCAAAATTTCTAGTCCATGGGTTATTAATTTGAGTATTTTGGAAGAGACTATTAGATGCTCCCTAGTATACCTCATTCTCTCCCTCTCTCTTTTTTAAGAAAGAGAACTTCATGAATTTCAGATGGAGTAATGGCCTGAATTAGCAAAGGACTGTATTCCTAACCTCACTTGCAGCAAAGTATTGTTATATGACTATGTTTAGACCATTGAAAATGGATAGCAGCTGTAATTGCAACTTCCAAATCACATTGGGAATTCCCACTTCTCTCTTCCCCACACCTATAGACTTAAATACAGATATGATGCTAATAGGATAGCTTTGTCCATAAGGACAAGGGGAGCACCCTGAAAAATAGTGGAACAATCAAACAAAAGGAGACAAATGTTTAACACCCTCTTGGATCATAACTATCCACATGCCTTGGATGGTTTCTTGTCCATTAAGTGAGAGAGAAATAAGTTTCTACCTAGTTTGAGTCACTCTTTTGGCTTTCTTTGACACAACAACTCAGATTATACCCTATTATTACACTTGTTTCTTTATTTTCTAAATACTTATTTTTAATATTTAAAAGAGTTGAAATATAGTTGACTTACAATATTACACTAGTTTCAGAAGTACAATATAGTAATTTCATTTTTTAATAGACAATACTCCATACAAAGTTATTATCAGTTCAGTTCAGTTGCTCAGTCATGTCTGACTCTTGGCGACCCCATGAATTGCAGCACACCAGGCCTCCTGTCCATCACCAACTCCCGGAGTTCACGCAAACTCAGGTCCATCGAGTAGGTGATGCCATCCAGCCATCTCATCCTCTGTGTACCCTCCTCTTCCTGCCCCCATTCCCTCCCAGCATCAAAGTCTTCTCCAATGAGTCAACTCTTCGCATGAAGTGACCAAAGTACTGGAGTTTCAGCTTTAGCATCATTCCTTCCAATGAACACCCAGGACTAATCTCCTTCAGAATGGACTAGTTGGATCTCCTTGCAGTCCAAGGGACTCTCAAGAGTCTTCTCCAACACCACAGTTCAAAAGCATCAATTCTTCGGCATTCAGCTTTCTTTATAGTCCAACTCTCACATCTATACATGACCACTGGAAAAACCATAGCCTTGACTAGATGGACCTTTGTTGGCAAAGTAATGTCTCTGCTTTTCAATATGCTATCTAGGTTGGTCATAACTTTCCTTCCAAGGAATAAGCGTCTTTTAATTTCATGGCTGCACTCACCATCTGCAGTGATTTTGGAGCCCCCCAAAATAAAGTCTGCCACTGTTTCCACTGTTTCCCCATCTATTTCCCATGAAGTGATGGGACCAGATGCCATGATCTTCATTTTCTGAATGTTGAGCTTTCAGCCAACTTTTTCACTTTCCTCCCTGTACATTACACCCCTGTAACTTATTTTTTGAACATTTCCTTTATACAAATCACTGTGCCATGCACTACTGAGCTTATTATGAAACATAAAATACAATCATGATTGACTTGATTGAACTCAGAAAGTAAGCAACCGAAATGTAATAAATACACATTCAACGACAACCCATGGTGCCTGGCAGCATATAAGTGCAAGCCAAATGAGGGAAGAAGAATCTTCTAAGTGTTGAGAGGAAAGAAAAATCTTTTTTGGTTGAGGAGGTCAGGGAAAGCTTCATGAGACAAGAGGAAATTGATTTGATCTTTGTGAAAGGAGCGCTAAAAAGAAAGTTTCTTTGGGTTAATGAGAAATTTCTTTGGGTGGAAAGATAAAAGTCACAGGAATAAGACTGGTAAATGGATTCAAGAGATGGGAGTGGATGGGTCTGGCTAAGGTAGCTGGTTAGTATGGAAATGGGGGGAAAAGCGAGACTAAACAACTCGTCTGGCTAAACCAATACAATATTGTAAAGTAACTAGCCTCCAATTAAAATAAATAAATTTAAATTAAAAAAAAACAACAACTACTCTGGGGTCAGAGCAGAGAGTC
Source organism: Redunca redunca (assembly GCA_006410935.1). NCBI lineage: Eukaryota > Metazoa > Chordata > Mammalia > Artiodactyla > Bovidae > Redunca > Redunca redunca. Next base: position 39,299 of record SJYQ01001488.1, read on the forward strand.
TTAAAAGCTGGCTAAGGAATGTGGATTAGATATACCTTTGGATTGTATCTAAATTACATATAGGATTTAGAGTAGCACTTAATGAAAGTTCTGACTTAAAAGGAGTGACTCTGGGAAAGGAATGTACATTGGTGCAGCTACAATGGAAAACAGTATGGCACTTCCTTTAAACAACTAAAAATAGAGTTACCATATGATCCAGTGATCCCACTCCTGGGTGGGTATATGTCCAGAAAAAATGAAAACTCTAATTCAAAAAGATACTTGCATTGCGATGTTCATAGCACCACTATTTACAACAGCCAAGATATGGAAGCAACCCAAGTGCCCATTGACAGACAATTAGGTTAAGAAGATGTAGCTAATATATACAGTGTAATATCAAGTTCAGTTCAGTTCAGTTGCTTAGTCGTGTCTGACTCTTTGCGACCCTATGAATCGCAGCACGCCAGGCCTCCCTGTCCATCACCAACTCCTGGAGTTCACTCAGACTCATGTCCATTGAGTCAGTGATGCCATCCAGCCATCTCATCCTCTGTTGTCCCCTTCTTCCCCCAATCCCTCCCAGCATCAGAGTCTTTTCCAATGAGTCAACTCTTTGCATGAGGTGGCCAAAGTACTGGAGTTTCAGCTTTAACATCATTCCTTCCAATGAACACCCAGGGCTGATCTCCTTCAGAATGGACTGGTTGGATCTCCTTGCAGTCCAAGGGACTCTCAAGAGTCTTCTCTAACACCACAGTTCAAAAGCATCAATTCTTCGGTGCTCAGCCTTCTTCACAGTCCAACTCTCACATCCATACATGACCACAGGAAAAACCATAGTCTTGACTAGACAGACCTTAGTTGGCAAAGTAATGTCTCTGCTTTTGAATATCCTGTCTAGGTTGGTCATAAACTTTTCTTCCAAGGAGTAAGCGTCTTTTAATTTCATGGCTGCAGTCACCATCTGCAGTGATTTTGGAGCCCAAAAAAATAAATTCTGCCACTGTTTCCACTGTTTCCCCATCTATTTCCCATGAAGTGATGGGATTACTTCGCTGTGATAAAAAGAGTCAAATATTGCCATTTGCAGCAACAAGGACAGACTTAGAGGCTATCATAGTCGGTGAAGTAAGTGAGAGAAAGAAAAACATTGTATGATCATTTATGTATGGAATCTAAAAAATAATACAAATGAATCTGTATACAAAGCGGAAACAGTGGCAGGCCACGAAAACAAACTTATGGCTACCAAAGGAAAAAGGGGAGGGAGGGATTAACAGATACACACTACTCTATATAAAAAGATAAGCAACAGGATTTACTGTGTAACACAGGGAGCCACATTCAGTACCTTGTAATAAACTATAATGGAAAATAACCAGAATATATATATATATATATATATATATATATATATATTTAGAACTGAATTACTTTACTGTATGCCTACAACACAACACTGTAAATCAACTCTACTTCAATTTTAAAAAATAAAAGGAGCAACTCCAAGTCTGTGTGAACAATGTTTCATATGACCCATTTCCCCCACACTGAGTGTTCTTTTTCTCACCTGTTCTGAGCTGGTGCAGGCCCCACGGCCTCTCCTCTTTCTCTTGCAGGCTGCTTGTCATCTGTTCCAGTCGTCTTCTCAGTGCTTGTACCAAGTAAGAGAAAATGGAACTGACTCCAGTCCATTTTAAAGAAGCTGAGTTTTGCCTGTTTAACTAAAAGGTTTAGGGGAAAAAAACCTCAAAACCTGAAAGCAATCTCTAGAATATGGCCCTTGATTATGACATGATTGTATCTTAGAAGATAAAGGAGTGATGATGCTAGAAGCCATGTAGTACAGGTTGTCCACACACTGGAACCAGGGAGGTGCCATGGCTCTTCTTCAGAATCCCACCCGACTTCCTGTCATCGATGCTTGCAAGTGAATTTTGCAAAATGATACTGGTAGCCCTGATTCTGTCCAGTCCTAGTAAGAGAATTAGGTAAGGAAATTAGTAGTAGCAGTTCCTCTTTCCAGTAGACAGATCCCTTCAAGCAATAAGTAACAGACAACCTAACCCAAAAAGGCTTAAGCTAGAAGTGAACTTATTAGTGCACAGGGGTTGCAATGGACTAAATGAGTCCCTCCCAAAATTCATATGTTGAAATCTAACCCCCAATATGATGGCATTAGGAGGTAGGGCCTTTGGAAGGTAATCAATGTCATGAAAGTGGAGCCCCCACGATGGAATTAGTGCCTCAAAAAAGAGACCCCAGAGAGTTCCCTCACCCTCTTCCTGTTATTTGAGGGGTACAATGAGAAGTCTGTTATACAGAGAGGATAACAGAGCCTTACCATGCTGTCACTCTGATCTCAAACTTCCAGCCTCCAGTACTCTAAGAAATTTCTGTTGTTTAAAAGTTACTCAGTCTATTGTACTTTTTATATAACAGCCTGAACTAAGGCAGGAGTCATACATGGGGTCAGTGTGGCCCCTAGTGATGCCATCAAGACACTGTGTGTCTCCATCTCTCAACTGTTCTCAACTGCACTGTTATGTCTTACACTCCCATGCTAGTAAGATGGCCATCATCAAATTCGAGTTTCAAGTCCAGGGGAAAGAGCACATACTTCCTCTCAATAGTTGTGGCAAAACTTTCCATGTGGTAGCTCTTCAGATCTGATGAGATATTTCATTTTCCAAGCCTGAGTCTCATGCCCCTCCCTGAAGTTTCAGCCAACTGCATTCAAACACGTGGATTGAGAATGGGTAAGAGTGGTGACCGTGGTACTATCACCAGGAGAAGTGGACACTGCGGGTGGAGCAGGGGATAACAAATGTCTACAACTGTTACTGTCCAAAGTGTCTATCTACCAACAATACATTACACGATTTCCCCATACTTTCAACTTTCTGGTACCATTGTCATATGACATTTATGAGAAGAGAATACACATAGCCAGAAAATATCCCGTGCCTAGACTATACTGTTATTTTAGACTGCTTCTCTGAGAGTATGGGGAGCTGACCTTTTTGGAGCAAATGTCCTTTGCCAAGGGATTCACTTTCACTGTAATAGTTCATCTTTACAATAGCCCTTTGAAGTAGGCATATTCTTATATTTTAGATGAAGAAACTTCAGCTCAAAAAGATTAAGCATCTCTGTGTCACATAGCTAAAGGAGAACTGGTCTTTGGGCTCGAAGTCAGTTTTTTTCTGGATCAAAAGCCACTGCTGCTTCGCCTATGTTTCGTTGCCCCAAGTCTGATTTCTTTCCAAGGACCCATTCTCATTTCCATGGTCATGAAATTATGCTGGGCATGATCCTTTTTTTTCTCCCTCTCATTAAATTCCAAACCACTGATTGTTTGTAAAGATAAAGATCCAAGATGTGAGAATTGAATGGGATATTAGAAATAATCTAGTTCAAGACTAAAACTCCTGCTTCAAAAGAGGCTAAGGCACAAAGAGGTGTTGATCATTCAGGATCACAGAAATAGGCAGTGCTCCTGGTCGAGGCCCTTAATTTCCAGGCTAATACTCTGGCTCCTCCACTTTCTTTCTTTGCTTGAATATGACCTTGGGAAACTTATCTTAACCCTCCTGGCTTTTGTTTGCTTTTTTGTAAAATAAAGATCAGAGTACTGAATTTCATTGATTCCCAACTGCACATTATTTTGTATTTTAAAATCTAAATGTGGCTTAAATGGAAAGCAAATCATAGTTTGTTTTCATTCTCTTAACAGTACTCATATAAAACAGTGGCATTATCTCACTGTCAGTGATATCTTAGATTCTACGAATGTGGAAATACAATTTTCATGTTGTTATTGCAGAGATGTAATAAACTAATAAAGATGTGTCATTCAGAATAGTGCCTGGCACAAAATATGTAAATGCTGAGTAAACTTTAGTTGGTGTGGTGGTGGTAGTGATGGTTACACAGCATATAAACAAGAATGTGTGTGTGGCTTGGCCCATGTACTCTTACTGGGAGATAAAGTTGTCCCTGGACTTCATTGCCATTTATAGCTTTGTCTCTTTGATTTGTGAACCACATATACTGGTGTTTGATTCTTATTCTTCATTCCTGAATGTTGTACCCAAATACACTTGGATTGAATTATGCAGATTAATTTTTTTCTTTTGTTCACATCATGTAGAAAGGTGGCAAATTGTAACTCATCTTTGTGTTATAAAGAAACAGGGTATAGCTTGTACCATCTTTCCTTGTTTTTTACAGACAATTGATAAAAGTGGGTTTTACAAATAGTTTCACTCAATACTCTCAACCTCATCTTTTTATGGCATAAAAAATGTATCACAGCAGGTAAATTGGCATGAGAATTTTTGAGGTAGAGATTTATCTTTGCTTAGACTAGTAACCATGGCTTTCTCTACTAAGAAGGGAAGTCTGATAGAATTCAGATGTAAGTTTAAATTGGTACAATATCAAACTAAGTCAAGTTTTATTGATTTCCAAAACAAGTTTTTGAGAGATTTTTGTTCATCATATTTCAAAGCAGAACTTTGAAAAAGCAAGGTATTCTGTAAAAAAAAAATAGGGCATTCACCAAAAGCATTGTGTTTCTTTCCTCTAGTTCCCAAACTTTTGCTGCCTATAGATTTAAAATAGGCGGTATCTTTACTGATCTTGTTATTTAAAATTCACAGCTCTTCATCTTATTCTTCTATTCATCATTTTCCCTGTTGTCTTTCAGAATGTCTATAAAATGATGGGTTATTATTTCTGCTACTTCAGTTAGTGTTTATGCCAGCAGGGGAAACATTATTTTATTATTTTTAGAGAATAAGAGCTATTTCTTGAAACAGGAAATTGATCTTGCTATTTTAGAGAAATAAAGCAAAGACATCTTTCTCATCAATCTTTACTTGATTTCCTCTCAAGAGTCTTTTCCATTCCCTACAACTACCCCCTAAATAAGTGAGAAACCTTTCCCATCATATAAAGTACACATCTCTCTTTATTGACATGCTACATTATATTTATTTCTGTTTCTGTCTTCTTTCTAGGTGGGGCACTCCCCAAAGACAGGGACTGTGGCCATTTCCTTGCTGTATGCACATATCTTAGAGCACTAAATTTAAAAGTATGTTAAATGAAGAAATGTCTAACTTGCAATCACTCTTAGTGCTCTGAGGGTAACTGTGTATTCAGTTTCAATATTAATGTTTATCCATTGGGTAGTAAGGCTCACCACCAAAGTAGATTTTAGTTTCTCAGAGCTGCACCTGCAAAGTTGCATGTACCACTTTAGGTAATAATCTGCTAGAGATACTTATAGGCACATATTTACTTAATATTAGGCTGGGCTAGAAAAGAAACCAATTTGAAATTGCTTCCTCAGCTGAAAGCTCTGTGCTAACAATAAAGTTTAATTTCAGCAGCTGTAGTTCTCAAATCAATAGACTGCAAAGAGTGTGGCAAAATTTCAGTTTTTGGTTTTGAATACTAAGCAGGTCAGAAGTTGCATTATTTAAGAATAAATTTACTGGATTTTAAAAGAAGCTTTTGGAAAATTAGCCATGTGGATTTATATTATTTTCAATAATGATCTAGATCTCCAGAGTAGAGGAAAATAGCATCCAACCACAAACCATCATATGAATTACATGAACATGAGGGGTTTCAAACATTTATGGCTTCAAGATAAAGAATTAAGATAAATTTATAAATGATAGATATTAAATCACAGTCGACAATTGAATATTCTTACCTAATAAAGTTTCAGAACACTTTCTTTGGTCTCTCCTATTTTTCCTTTAGACGAAAATGTGGCAGTAATACCTCCTGGTAACTAGACTGTGTTATGCAATAATATCTGGCTGTTTTACCCTGTTAGCAGTGTTTGCTCTAGTGTAGGAACATGTGTGTGATGAATGGTGACCATGGCTATATTGGCCATTTAATCTTGACCTTGATTCCATGACCATGAGTATGTTGTCATACTTTTATCTTTTAATAACTAATTATGCTGGTAGGCACTGGGGCACAAGAATATCAGATCATGGATGTTTTTAAAGTCCAGAAGTTCAACTTAGGAAATAAATTTGACATGTGAATAAATTACTTTGTCCTTAGGAAAAAATGAGTGGTCTTAGTCTTTCCAGGGTCGTCAAAGCATACACTTAATCCAGAGAGTTCTAGGCTCCCTTTTCAAACTGTTCATTGGGTTCTCAAGGCAAGAATGCTGAAGTGGTTTGCCATTCCCTTCTCCAGTGGACCATATTTTGTGGTTTGGAGAAGACTCTTAAGAGTCCTTGGACTGCAAGGAGATCAAACCAGTCAATCCTAAAGGAAATTAATCGTGAATATTCATTAGAAGGACTGATGCTAAAGCTGAAGCTCCAGTACTTTGGCCACCTGATGCAAAGAGCCAACTCATTAGAAAAGACCCTGATGCTGGGAAAGATCAAACGCAGGAAGAGAAGGGGACAAAAGAGGATGAGAGGGTTGGATGGTATCACTAACTCAATGGACATGAGTTTGAGCAAGCTCCAGGAGATGACAAAGGACAGGGAAGCCTGATGTGCTGCAGTCCATGGGGTCACAAAGATTCAGACATGACTGAGCAACTGAACAACAACAACAACAACCAGGCTCCCTATCCTTGATGTCCACAGGTTGAGGGGCGAGAAAGCCACATCTTCTAAGATTTTCTACAGTTGGTTTGCACAAGAAGGTACTGAAGTGATATGGAGTAATAGGCAAGAGTTGTTAGCATTTCTGAAAAGAACGCTGAGGGTTAGGATGATTAGTGTTGAAAACATAGAGACAGAGGAGACAGAGGGCCAGAAATGTTGCTGAATGGGGTCAGGACCCTGAACAGATCTACTAATCTTGATTTACTGGGGGACTTCTTGTCAGCTTTCAGAAACATGGAGCCATCTCATTCATTGACTTTGACTTGGACTGAACTGTGGTACTTTAATGTCATGGTCTTAATATTTTAGACTCTTTCCTTTTTTTGAGATGGGAGAATAAGAAATAAATTTCATCGACCTTTCATATCCACTGTGGGTTCCTGGCTTAAAGCCTTAGCAACATGGAATCCTACTGTGTTAACTATAAAACGGAGTGGTGATGGATTGTGTCCTATCCTTAACACTATGGTCTCTCGCCAGCATGCATTTCCTCTCCTCAAATGTAGAGACTGATATGAGCAGAGCCGAAGACTATAAAAGAAAAGATGTTTCCAATTCAATTTGTGAAAAAGCCTGAAGGCATCCAGTTAAGCACTTATTTTGCTCTATCGTTGAAAGAGAAACGCAAGTTTTCTCTTTTTAATAATTTTGTATAGTTAAACTTCAGTCTTTTAGATGTGATGCATACTAATAAATTCTCGATGGAATCTTTTAGAAATAAAGCACAGCTGTTCAATTCATGAATTTATTTTGCAGTGTCTTAATAGAATGTTCTCCTCAAAAAGAATTTTATTCTTTAGATGACCCAAATGACCTTCTGTGTTTTATCTTCTCTCTCATCTCTCTTAGTTTTGGGCTTATTCTTGATTGAAAACAAGAACTTGTTAGCCTCAGTTCATTATACTTCTGGTATCAGGTCAGTTTGTATTCCTGTGACCTCTGTGCCCATGTTCAAATCATCATTTTATTTCACCCTCCTCTGTCCCAAAGATTGTACTTGCTGCAGGATACTTTAAATTCTGTGAGGTTAATTGGGATTTTATTAAAATATGATCTCTGATTCTTAACTTAGATGTTTTATAGGTTAAGTTATAATCTGAGTACATGAAATGTTCAATAAGGTGATTTCTGATTTAAAAATAAGGCTAAAAACAGAAAGAAAATAATCAGGCATTATGTTTAATCTAAATCCACAAGGAGAAATTTTCAAACCATCATTCAATACTGACAATGAATTGACCACTGGAATCTTGGTAGAGACTCCTTTCTCTTCTAGGATGTACCAAACAACATTGGATTGAGTTGAAATCCTTGCGGGTTTGAAGACCTTCTCTCACCTCTTATACAGCCTTAAACTGCACACTTATCTCATTCTCCATCAAGAGAATGAAAACCTGGTTCCTTCTGACCACATTCAATACCAATCTCTTGTACCAACTTGAGTGAAGATATAGGAAAGGCAAATGGGAGGCATGAAAAGATGGTGAGGAACAAAAAGCAGAACTGGGAGACTGCCCGTGTGTTTTGAAACAGGGCCACCGTGTAGTCTTCATTATATTCTATCTATTCTATGTGAAATTTCTTTGGCAGTCCTTTTTGGGATCTTTACCAGAAAATGTGCTTGGACCAATTAAGAGCATTAAAAAAGTCCCTAACAAGGCAGCACCTTCTTTATTGCTCTTTCAAATAAATCTCTCACTTTCTATGGCTGATCAACCCTGGTAGTTGAGTTCATCTGACAAAGACACATGGAGATAGTCCAAGTACTTTGTCAGAAACCTAAAAATATTCTATTAAGGTATTTATAGGTTTTAAAAAATATAAAAACACTTTCTGATATGTTCTGATCAAAAATCATTCCTTGCAACATGCAGGTGACTTCCATTCAGAGGCATTTCAAATGAAAATTTTGAATTAATTGCTGAGAAAGGGAATGTCCAAAGGTTAAATAAAAGTGTTCACTATTCACTACTCAGAAGGCAATATACAGAAGTGCAAACATCAAGGATTCAAGAAATTAAAATTTTTTTAAATAGACAAAGTCCATACCTTTGTCAATTCCAGAGATTAAAAAAAAATTTTTTTTTTAAATTTATATCGCCTACTTAGAAGCAGTTTGGGTCACAACAACACTTGTTTCAACTATCTGGGCTCTTCCTTGAGCTCTTCACTCTCTTGTTTCTCTTTTCTTAAGTTTAGATGATGCCCTTTTTTGCAAGAGCCTAGAACAGTAGCAATACATTCCCAAACTTTGAAGCATCTATGGGAGGTAATCAGAGGACAGATACTCCTAATTTTCACATACTAAACCAAGTGATATTTGCTATGTGTTTAGCAGATATGTACCAATAGTATTCTGCTATGGTAAGCAAGGTAGTTAGATCCTGGCCTCAAGGCATTTATAATTTAAAATCATCAATAAGGATAAACATTCCAAAGCACATGTCAACAAGCAAGGAGCTGCATAACAAATCTAGAGGCAGAAGGCAGAGACAAGCTTCTAAAGAAAGCAATATCTGTTTAAAATTTAAAAGAAACATTTTGCAATTTTTTTTTGCAAAATATGAAGAGGATGAGTTAAAAGCATGTTAGCCTTCTAAAAGATGCTTGTAAGCAAAAACATGATGCTGCAAATTTTGGTCCTCTCAGCCTGTGTTCCCTTCTTCCCTTTCAGGCATCCTCTAACTTCTGACACTTCAGTCATGAAGTGACTTCTGTTCTCTATTCTCTACCACTCAGATCTAATTAAAATAGTAATTTACATCTCTAAGTCCATTCTATTCATCCAGTTTCCCTTTTCCAAAAGACATGTCCTTAAGTCTCATCTTTCTTGTGAAATGAAAGTCTTTACTCCTTGTTAATAAAATCTTAAACATGAAAGTTCATAGAAATTTAAACATCAGCAAATATACATGTGGGCACGGGGATGATATCTGAGAAATAAACATGCCTTCTTGGACCACTGAGATTATAGCACATTAACTGAATGCACCTTAAATCACTTTTGATTTTTGAACCACCTTGTAAGGTCTTTTTAAATGTTTTATTGGTGTCTGAGTAAACTGCCAGTGAGATAGTAACAGTGATGATGGTGGCGGTAACAATTATAATTATCCTAATTGCTTAGAGTGTCATCAGGCAAAGAGCTCTGCATTTCATTTTCTTTCAGAGCAGTATGTACCTGCAAAGATTTTTAATCTAGGCATATAAGACAGCATTTGAATGAAGAAATATTATCAGAAACCTATTAGGAGGAAAGAATGGGAATCTTGCCATTATTTTAGTGACAGCTTTGCAAAATATGAAGAATGACAAAGGGAAGAGGCAGCAGAATAACATATGTTAGAAAAAATTCAGCTTCATTGTAAGCAAGTTACTGAATCCCTCTAAGGCTCAACTTCTTCACTTGCCATGCTGAGACTTAGCCCTCTAGCTCAGTAAATCTTTTTTCTTTATTCTTTCCTATGGAAAAAAAGGAAAAAACTTAAGCTTGAAAACAATATATGAAATGAAACCAACAGTGACCATAGGGAGAAAACTTTTACATTGTCTATGTGTCAATGAATCCAAGTGTCACAAATATGATATATTGCTACTGTAAAATAGTCACAGTTTGGAAAGTTATCTGGAACACATGAAACATGAGAAGAGAATTCAGAGCACTCCAACAAAAGTTCATAGAAACACAGTCAATTTTCTCTTTCTCCTATGGAAAGTTCCTTATCAAGCCAAATTTCTCTCTCTTGTAAAACTTCATTTAAATTCTATTTTTAAGCCTTTCTATATTAATTATATGGAATGTGATTCAGACCTTTTAAGTTCTTATGTTTACATATGCTTATAGCATAATTTGCATGTTCTTATGCTTTTATTGTGTCTTCCCATGTATTTGCTATGCCAGTTCCCTGCCAATCCCATATAAATTGTAAGAAACTTGAGGACCAGCTCATTGCTATTTTAATCATTGCTAAATACAGTGTGCTTCTTTTAGCCCTTATCTTACTTGACCTCTCAGATATGAACATCAGCAGTTACCACATCTTCCTTTTTGAAATGTTCTTGGTTTCTGTGATCCTGTACTCAGCTAGTTCTCCTATCTCAAGCTGCACCTGATCGTAGCCCTTCATGGGTTCTTTTTTTCTGACAACATTTTCAAAGCTGATGTTCTTCAGGGATCAACTTGCTTCTTACTTCATTCTACAGATGCATCCAATATTACTTCATCTGCTCCACTGACTCCAACTAACATTCATATATCCAATAACTCCCATGTCCAGAGCTCCAGCACATTCTCCCTTCAGACCTCCAGGTACATGCATATAAGTGCTACCAGACATCTCCACTTACATGTCCCACAGGCACTTCAACTCAGTACCTCCAAAATGAAACCTAATATCTTTGTCTTTCCCTCCCAAGACTTGGTCTCTCTTCCTGTAGTCTCCTCTCCAAGAAGACTCCTCCATCTACACCACTGCCCAAGACAGGGAGTCATCCTTAACCCTATCTCTCTCATCCCAAAATCAAACTAGATTCCAGTTCCTAAGAGTTCTGCCTCTCAAAGATCTCTTTGATTCTCTTCACTTCTTTGTGTCATCCCTACTACCAACTTGGTCAACATTCACCAAATTCTTGCTGAATTATTGAATAACTTTCTATTCTCTCCTGGTCTCCTCCAAGATGCTGGCTTGCCCAGCAGTGCCCCCTTCTCCATATTGTAGTGAAAGGGGTCTTTCTAAATTGATATCTGATTTAAGACACAGCTGCTGAACCACACAAATTAATAACAACAGAATGGGAAAGACTAGAGATCTCTTCAAGAAAATTAGAGATACCAAGGGAACATTTCACACAAAGATGGGCTCAATAAAGGACAAAACTGGTATGGCCCTAACAGAAGCAGAAGATATTAAGAAAAGGTGGCAAGAATACACAGAAGAACTGTACAAAAAAGATCTTCAAGACCAAGACAATCACAGTGGTGTGATCACTCACCTAGAGCCAGACATCCTGGGATGTGAAGTCAAGTGGGCCTTAGAAAGCATCACTACAAACAAAGCTAGTGGAGGTGATGGAATTCCAGTAGAGCTATTTCAAATCCTGAAAGATGATGCTGTGAAAGTGCTGCACTCAATATGCCAGCAAATTTGGAAAAATCAGCAGTGGCCACAGGACTGGAAAAGGTCAGTTTTCATTCCAATCCCAAAGAAAGGCAATGCCAAGGAATGCTCAAACTACCACACAATTGCACTCATCTCACATGCTAGTAAAGTAATGCTCAAAATTCTCCAAGCCAGGCTTCAGCAATACATGAACTGTGAACTTCCAGATGTTCAAGCTGGTTTTAGAAAAGGCAGAGGAACCAGAGATCAAATTCCCAACATCTGCTGGATCATGGAAAAAGCAAGAAAGTTCCAGAAAAATATCTACTTCTGCTTTCTTGACTATGCCAAAGCCTTTGACTGTGTGGATCACAATACACTGTGGAAAATTCTGACAGAGATGGGAATACCAGACCACCTGACTTGCCTCTTGAGAAACTTCTATGCAGGTCAGGAAGCAACAGTTAGAACTGGACATGGAACAACAGACTGGTTCCAAACAGGAAAAGGAGTACGTCAAGGCTGTATATTGTCACCCTGCTTATTTAACTTCTATGCAGAGTACATCATGAGAAACACTGGGCTGGAAGAAGCACAAGCTGGAATCAAGATTGCTGGGAGAAATATCAATAATGTCAGATATGCAGATGACACCACCCTTGTGGCAGAAAGTGAAGAAGAACGAGAGTCTCCTGATGAAAGTGAAAGTGGAGAGTGAAAAAGTTGGCTTAAAGCTCAACATTAGAAGACAAAGATCATGGCATCCAGTCCCATCACTTCATGGGAAATA
>SJYQ01001488.1:52358-76485 GCA_006410935.1 Redunca redunca
GAAGAGTTGACTCATTGGAAAAGACTCTGATGCTGGGAGGCATTGGGGGCAGGAGGAGAAGGGGACGACAGAGGATGAGATGGCTGGATGGCATCACTGACTCAATGGATGTGAATCTGAGTGAACTCTGGGAGTTGGTGATGGACAGGGAGGCCTGGCATGCTGTGATTCATGGGGTTGCAAAGAGTCGGACACTACTGAGCGACTGAACTGAACTGAACCGTCAGAAATTCATTTTCCCCAGTGAGGCCAGCAAGCTCTTTATGGCTCAACATAAAGAGCGCAACATAAAACTATAGCCTTGACTAGACGGACTTTTCTTGGCAAACTAATGTCTCTGCTTTTCAATATGCTGTCTAGGTTGGTCATAACTTTTCTTCCAAGGAGTAAGCGTCTTTTAATTTCATGGCTGCAGTCACCATCTGCAGTGATTTTGGAGCCCAGAAAAATAAAGTCTGACACTGTTTCCACTGTTTCCCCATCTATTTCCTGTTTAGCCTCATCCCTTGTCACTTACTTTCTCATCACCACCATTCCAAACCATTTGAAATTTTCCAAATGTGACATTCACTCATATCTTCAGCCTGTGAGTCCACTCTTCCCACCTTTAATTAAGTTATACAGAGTGGCATTTAAGAAGGATGGAAGGCCACACCTAAGGGTCTGCATGCCACAACTAATGATTGAAGATCCTGAACGCCACAACCAAGACCTAGCCCAGCACAATAAATTAACCTTTAAAAAAGAATGATGGAAGGGATGTAACATAAGACATGATAAATGTGGCCCTGCTGTATGTTATACATGAAAGCTGTTAAGAGAGTAAATCCAGAGTTTTCATCACAAGGAAAGTTTTTCTCTATTTCTTTAAGGTGGTGTTTATATGAGATGATAGGTGTTCACTAAACTTACTATACTACTTCATGATATATATAAATCATATCATTATACAGTATACCTTAAACTTACACAGTGTAGTGTGTCATTTATATCTCAATAAAACTGGAAGAAGAAAGAAATACGCAGTTTCAAAGCAACTTCTCCCCTTCCTAAATTGAGCAGTTCACCTTAGAAAAGGTCAGTTTTAAGAGAAGAGGGTCAGTACATTTGTTTGTGATTTAATCGTGTAACTACGGTAGAAGTTTTCTCTGTAGAAAGCTATTTACTGAATTTATTTAGGTCACTGGTTCTGGATCCAAATATAATCTATTTATTTTCTTTTTCAGCTTGATTGAGATAATGTGATAATTATATATATGTATACACTGGGAAAGTATTGCCTGCATCAAGTTAATCACCACACCCACTACATCATATATTTACCCCTCTTTTGGGTAAGAACATTTAAATTCTATTCTCTTAGTAAATTTAAGTTGTACAATAACAGTAGTATCAACTATCATCACCATATTATACGTTAGATCCTCAGTACTTATTCACCTTATAACTGAGCTTGTACCTTTTACCAATCTCTCTCTATTTCCTCCACCCCTGCCCCCAGCTCTTGGCAACCACTTTTTTATTCTCTGTTTCTTTCAGTTCCATTTTTTAAGATACTGCATAGAAGTGATACCATTCAGTATTTGTCTTTCTCTCTCTGATACATTTCACTTAGCAGAATGCTCTCCTGCCCTCCTCCGCATTTCCCAGGTCTCCAGGGAGGATTGCAGGCAGCCTGTAGATGTTATGCTAGAGTACAAGGCTGAGCCTCAGGCAGCAGCTTTCCAAGTGTACAGCTGGACCGCTTTCTATGAGAGACTGGGAGACTGGTGAATTTGCCTGCTTCCTTTGTGCCGAGCCTTAGGGGGATAATCGTGCACCATTAACAACTGCTCCTTTGTTTGCTGTGGTCTGTGTGAGCTGTCTGTACTGCCACTGGTATTGACCAGGTCAGCTTGTCATTCTACACCTGCTCAAAAGATGGTGCTATACATCTGAATCACTTTCTTGATGCTGCCAGGTCACCTTAGCTTGTCCTCTGTTTTCTCTCTGAAGGACCTGGATCATACAAAGCAGGCAATAGACATATGTGAAGAAAATAACTCTCAACTACTGCCATGGGATATCTTACCCTCGCTCCCAAGCTAAACATTCAGGTCTAGCCACAATTAATCAAGCTTATCACCTTTTAATAGAACAAGTACAGTGGTTTGGATAAACATCTGGATATTACAATTTATTTAGCACAATACAAACATGGTCATAATTCCCACACATACTGAAAGAGATCAGGTTTCTAGTTAATAGGCTTTGCATCTGTGATATAGTGCTTTGATATCCCATTTGGTTTCCATTATAATAAGCAAACATATTGCTTATTTTGCATCCATGAGATCTGAAGTCCTAAGCAGAACAGTAAAGATTAATTTCATCTTTATCGGAATCTTACTTAATGTTACTTGAAGAAAGCATTTGATTGTGAGGCAATACTCCATCTCTAATTTGCGATTGGGTATTCATAGGCCAACTCTTTGTCACTTGATTCTTCTTCATATGTTATTTGACGTTTCCCCCCCTAAGTATTAAGAGCTACTAATTCTCAGTAGATGGGTTCAGAACACGGGCACACATTATGAAAATTAAATGTCACATGGAAGTGTCCAAAAACATCAGCCAGAAACATTCCTTGAAAATCTGGCTACCAGAACTCTAGTTGATGATCCAGGTAGTGTAGAACTACTGCAAGGTGAAATTAAATCTTTCCCAGGCTAGTCTTGGACACCATGCTTCTCAGAATGCAACAAACGTTTGCCACACTCCTTCTCTGGCTCCTACTGAACTTCCAGTCAATAAAATCTCACAGCTTTTCTTCCATGGATGGTTGTTAAATCAGTTTCACATCCTGCACTTTTACCATTGATTTTTTTTTTTAACTTACAGTTTATAGTTTTTCCCAAATATATTCTATCTTACTAGTTTTACGCACTTTCTCTGGCGCACTTGTCTTTGATGGCCTCACTAAGAAGAAGAATCACCAGTCATCGATTTAGCCCCCCTTCTGAATATTTTACCTCAGGATGTTTACATCAAGCTAAATCAGGGCATTCTGAACTGATGTTATTACTCTAAATGCCTTTAACTGCTCTGAAATCAATTCCCAGGAATGGAGTGGGCATGGGGGAAAGGGAAGGGATGGAGGGTGTAAGATAAGAATAAAATTTTGGAAGATGAGTGAATTTTTTTAACGTTGGAATCAAGAAATTCATTATAAATATGAAAAACACAGCTGTAACTGGCATAGGGAGTGATTCAGTCTTCAATCCTGGCAGTCTTTTAACTTTGGCAGCATGAATTGGACCTGAAAGCCTTCTACTGCTTTGGGCTCTGATTTTCATTTAACTTACCAGCAAGAAAAATCACCCTGGAGCCATGTGCATGCTGATTTTGTTAATTTCCTCAAATATGTCCCTTGTTTAAATCACTGCCGATTAAACATTCTTGACATCTTTCCTTTCTCAACGTGCCATGACTCATCAGGTGATCCCAGTGGAAGGTTAAAGTTAAGTCTATTTCTTTAAAATGTTTATTGAAAATGAGCAGTGGAAAAAACAATTGTGGCTGAGATGGTAAATGCCTCTGATGGGCTATGTCTGTTTTAACCACTGATAGTCTTCGAAAGATAGAGTATTTGCTATCAGGAAACATCACTAGGAACTGAGCCAGACCAAAGGCTTGGACTATGGCAAGGCTGAGCTGCTGCAGCCAAACAAGCACTTCCCAAGTGGGGCTGATTGTTCTGCTACTGTGGAAGGTCACATAGAGGTAGCAATTTTAGCAGTGATCACGAATTTTCTCTTCGTACTATCAGAAACAGTTCTCTGTAATATCTGATTCTCTATTTCCCTAACAGTCTGAATTTTAAGATATACAATTACTTGCCACAGAGAAATCAGGCTTGGCAGAATGTTAATTGAAAGTTCATTTATAGGGCATGGTAACCCACTCCAGTATTCTTGCCTGGAGAATCCCATGAACACAGGAGTCTGGCGGGCTACAGTCCATAGGATAGCAAAGAGTCAGACACAACTGAAGTGACTTAGCATGCATGCACGCATGCTACTTTTAGCACAAAAAAAGTTAGATGTTCTGTTCCACCTATGAAAATAACAGGCAAAGGATGACTACCACAGCAAATTACTGACTCCCACCTCCCTAGTGATCTGTCAGATTCTGTCAGTTGTGTTAAGGGAGGAAATAATCATATTCAGTGTGATACAATAGGAAAAGCCCTGCTCTGGAAGTTAAAAAAACAAGTTTTCTCTTCTTGACTCTGCCCACAAATTGTGTGACCTTAAATAAGTTGTTTAAACTCTCTGATCTTTAATGTCTCATCTGTGTAGACATTAGACTAAAATAGCTTCTTGTATTTTATATTTCATTCCATGGCTTTCCCAACCCTAACAAGAATTATCTTTCTGAAATTTTCCTAGAGTTTTATATGTGTACCTCATTCAGTGCAGTCTGGGACATTAATTTAATTATCACTTGGAAGATAATCTGAAGAAAAAAAATCAGATAACAAATGATGCATTTTCTTCTGCCAAGAAAGATGGTATTTAGAGATTTGGCTTTACTGGACTTCAGGGATCATGGGTGTGTGTGTGTGTGTGTGTGTGTGTGTGTGTGTGTATCACAACTGCTATCTGGGGATGAGGAAGATTTAAATGCTATAAGCCATAGAGTCAATACATTCATACATATGAGGTCTATCACTGACACTTCTCTGGAATTCAGGCTGGTCATCTCTGATCTTTGTATCTGAACATCTTTGTTTCTATGGGGGAGTTATTCATTTATTTAAGCTTACTTTAGAAAACTGTGGAGCATAATCACTTGGGAGCATGTGCTCATGGCACAATGTCAGAATAATGCTAAATATTTAAAAGTAAGCAAAAAACTGAAAGTTGCTTCCTTTCGGCTTTGTTATTGACAATATAAGTGCCTTATGATTTGGAGAATTTTAACATCATCTGTAGGTTGTCATGGGAACAGCTACTGCTATTACCAACCTACCTGGAAGGATCCAAATGTAATAATTCAAAAGTCTTTCTCCTGACTATGACTTAAAAAATGGCAAATATTTTCTTCCTCTGCTCCATATACTTCTCCCATTTCTCACTTTCTGCTGCATCAGAGGCCATTTCTTGCTCTGCATTTGTTTTCTGCAGAACTGCATGGCTTCATTGGCCAATTACCTGGGATAATGGTCTTCCTCTTCCTTGAAGATCTAGAAGGAATATGAACTGCAGGGGAAATAGGGTTTGAGTCATGGCAACTATTAGCTTAGAGAATTAGAAGGAAGAAGTTATCTTTTTCTTCAGTTAAGAGTAGATAATGGAGGCTATGAAATTATGCTATTGTAATTCAATCATAACTACTAGAGTGACTCAGCTAAAATTTAGTCTTCTTATTTTATGGCAGAGAAAGCAATATTGATTGGGGTTAAGTAAGTGGATGTGTAAGTTTAGCATACTGTATTTTCATGTACTCATGGTATGTTATTTATTTTGTCTCTTTTTAATAAGTTCTGGTGACTTCCAGGTCAGGATGGTGATTGAAACCAATGCTAAAACTCCCATCTTCAGCTAAAAATAGGACAGCTTGATAAACTAGATTTCACAAAATGAAAAGTACATGGACACACTAAAAACAAGGAGAGGAAATATATGGTCCAGAAACCAAGATATTACCATAAAAATGGCAAAACAAAATCAAACAGAAACATGTTTGTTTCAGGCAACTGAAGCTGAGGGACTGGCATAATCTAACAGGAGCTACAAAAGGATGGACAGAGAAAACGGGCCCAAAGCAACATGACAAGAGAGAATGCTGAGAATTTCTCAGAATGAAGGACAAGGGGTTATATCTGTATGAGATGATCGATGTTTATTAAATCATTTCATGAGATATGTTTACCAAATTATTATAAAGTACACCTTAAACTTACACAGTACTGTATGTAAATTATATCTCAATAAAAATAGAAGAAAGAAAAAAAAAAGGATTAGGGTCCTTGGACTGATGGATTTCACCATGTGTCAAACCGGTAAATATACTTTAAAAATTAACTTCTAGACATATGATAGCAAGATTGCAGAATATTAAGATAAAGAGAAAATTCTGCAAAAGAAAAATAAAAATCAGATTAATTCTATAGCTTTTTCCTAGTAAAAATAGATGCCTAAAAAGACTGCCCTGGTGGTCCAGAGGTTAAGACTGTGCTTTCCACTGAAAAGGGCTTGGGTTCTGTCCCTGGTCAGGGAACAAAGATCCTGCATGCCTCAAGGTGTAGCCAAAATTAAAAGAAAAAAAAAAGATGCCTAAGAAAATAGATTATCTGCAA
Organism: Redunca redunca; assembly: GCA_006410935.1. Taxonomy (NCBI): domain Eukaryota; kingdom Metazoa; phylum Chordata; class Mammalia; order Artiodactyla; family Bovidae; genus Redunca; species Redunca redunca. The sequence goes on from SJYQ01001488.1 coordinate 58,702, forward strand.
GCTTTCTGAAAAAAACTAAAGTAACCGTACCATAGTTCTACAACCAACCTATGATATATGAATATATTTTAAAGCAAACTTATACCTCTAAGACAATGACCATCATTAGGAAAACTTTGAAGGTCTATTTTTCAACTAACTAAATATATAGGGATGTACAAGAATTAAAAATGGGCAAAGAATCAGAAAACCATAATGAAAAATTAAAATGAATACTGTTTATAAACAAAAAAAATCATATTTTTAGTAAAAATTTTAAGTAAAAAGTATATAGAAGTTGGAGAAAAGCTTGAAGAAAAGTGAAATATGCTAAGATTATTGTCTTCTTCAGAAGGGGAGAGAGATGCCACTTAACTTTGAACTTTAAGAAAATATAAATATATGTACAAATGTTAAAAATTTTAATGGTCAACAGTAAAAGAAAAAGAAAAGAAAAATTGAAGGAAGGGAAGGAATAAATAATATGCAAATATGTGGATGGGAAAGGGAGAACTAATCAGTTGAAGGAAAAAGAAATAAGAAAAAACAAGCAAAGGGATGATAGATTAAAAACACAAAATAGTATGGCAGACACAAGAACAAACATATTAGCAATCATACAATGAGCATCAAACTTATCTTCTAAAAGACAGAAACTCTTAGAATTAGTAAATCCATCAGTGTGCTGTCCCTAGAATTACTCAGAAATAGATAGATTGGATAAGAAAAAAAATATTTTGACAAATATCAACATCAAGAAACTGACAAAGCAATGTCCAAATCATAAAAATAGAATAGCTTAGTGAACAAGATTGAAAGGGTTGTAAGAAAAGATACTACTACGAGTAAAAGGAATAATTCCCCCTAACAACAAAACAGTATGATCCAGATGTATTCTCCAAACTATCCACCCTATGATCCCAAACTTAATTGTGTGATTTAATTTGTTAGATCTTTGGTATTCAGTTGTTAAAAGCATTTTAAAAATGATAACTGGTGAAGGAAATGACAACCACTCTAGTATTCTCGCCTAAAAAATCCCATGAAAAGAGCAGCCTGGTGGACTGGTTTGCAAAAGAGTTGGACATGACTGGGGGACTAAACAACAAGAACAGGAATAGTGACACAATTTTTAATGATGATAGTGAAAATATATAACACAATGCCTATATTTTTCAATTAAATCAAACAAAAAAGGTATTACCTGAGAAACCCTTCACACTTTGATCATGTTCTCTTCAGAATTTGCATTCCTGGTTCTCTATTAGTTCACTGAATTATATGCTATAAATTTTAGGAATATTCTTCTTCTCTGCATAATTCTGAAAGACAAGTATCTAGATAGTATTTCAGTGCATCTATTCACAAGTAGCTCTATTTTTATATGTAAGTATCTCTTGCCCTTTAGTCTGTTTGTATTTCCTCCCCTCAGTAGGAGGACCTTTAATCATGATTTTGCTGAAATTTTAAATTTTGTTTGGCACCCCACTCCAGTACTCTTGCCTGGAAAATCCCATGGACAGAGGAGCCTGGTGGGCTGCAGTCCATGGGGTTGCTATGAGTAGGACACGACTGAGCAACTTCACTTTGACTTTTCACTTTCATGCACTGGAGAAGGAAATGGCAGCCCACTCCAGTGTTCTTGCCTGGAGAATCCCAGGGATGGGAGAGCCTGGTGGGCTGCCGTCTATGGGGTCGCACAGAGTCGGACACGACTGAAGCAACTTAGCAGCAGCAGCAGCAGCAGCATACTCAATTGCTTGGCTGTATCCGACTCTTTGTGACTCCATGGACTGTAGCCCACCAAGCTCCTCTGTCCATGGAATTTTCCAGGGAAGAATACTGTAGTGAGTTGCCATTTCCTTCTCCAGGGATCTACCCAACCCAGGGATGGAACTTGTGTCTCTTACATCTCCTGCATTGGCAGGCAGATTCTTTACTACTAGCACCACTGTAATGCTTATATATAATTAACAAATTATATCTCAGTTCTTATGCTTAAAACTAAATAAAATATTCAAGATAGTTCTCCTGCTATTTATCTTTTTCCCTGTAGTTAAAATGAAGAAAAAAATCAAGGTGACATATAATTACAAATAGAAGGAAACCCAAAGTCAAGATAAATCAAACTATTTACATCATTTGAATAATTTAAAAACCATACCTGATGTATAAAGAATTATTGATTGNCCCTTCCCCTTGGCAACCACAAGTCTGTTTTCTATGTCTGTGAGTCCGTTTCTGTTTTGTAGATAGGTTCATCTGTGGCATATTTTAGATTCCATGTACAAGTGATATCTTAAGGTATTTGTCTTTCTCTGTCTGAATTCCTTCACTTAACATGATAATCTCTAGGTCCATTCATGTTGCTGCCAATGGTTATGCCCTCCTGTATTAATCAAGACACCCTGTCTCCTGAGATTAATGTTGCACAGCAAAAAATTTACTCTATAGCTTAATACAAAGCAGGAGAATGCTAATTTATTGTCATTCCCTTAACACTTCGTGTAAAGAAAACATGCCTTTTTAACAACAAATATGTTTCCCCAATGCCTATTTCTTGTCAACAGCCATGGTTTAATCTTTGAGAGGCAGATGGACACATCTTTTGGCTGAAAATACAGAGATTAATGTTATACCAAACACACCAAGAGAGAAATTGGGAATGGTTGCAAAGACTCAGCATTTAGTTTCAGAAACGCATTTTATAGTCCTGGACAAAAACTGGCTTCATGCCAGCTCCCAAAATGCCTCCTTTGGAGTGTAATCTCTTGAGAGATTTTTCATCATTGTCTTTACTGCTTAGATCAACACCAGGCAGATTGAGTGAAAACAGCCCTTCAAATCCATTTTTAATCTTTCAAACGAGCAAATTAGCTGTGAATTATTTATCAAGAACATCCAGGTGGGCACTGATACAGTGAAAACAGCTTTCTGTATTCCTCTAGAGTTTTTTGAGTCTTGGAAATACTGCTGTCACCCCTCTTTCTTTTTGGATTTTTAAATTGTTTCCTAAAAATAGTTTGATATGACATTGAAGAACTGAAAGGTATTTGCTTCTTTGTCCCAAACTAATAGATAAAATCAAATTGCTAAGAAACATAATATTTGGACCAACAAACGTTTAGGATTTACAGAGACATGCATAGAAGGAATTAGGGAAGGAAAAACTGAAGGAAGAAAGACTTTTTTTCAAGGATAGCAACACTCTGGGGGCTTAGAAAGAGGAATGTAGAAAGTTTACTTTGCTACTTCTACCATATCAGTCAGTGAACTTGTTTTAAGGGAAGAATGTCAACAAAAATTCCTTGATTTGTAACTTTATGAAGTCAACATGAATTCTCTCTTTCCATTGCTGACCTAAATCTTTAGTCAACCCAAATACTGTCTTTTTTTTTTTTTTTACAGTGTGTAGACTTATAGACAAGATCAGCTTTGTATTAGCCTTGTATGACTCTTACAACTACAGGCAAATTTCCCAGCTGCTTCACAACCTGAAGGTTAAAAAGTCCTGGACAAAATTATAGAATTAACTCAAGCAAAACTAAGATATGCTTGGGAAAAAAAAAGCAGAGAACACTCTATTACCACTAGGAGTAATATTACTTGTAAGTAGAAATACTGTGATGCTTCCCTGGTGGTTCAGTGGCAAAGAATCCACCTGCCAATGCTGGGTTCAATCACTAGGTCAGAAAGATCCCTTGGGGAAGAAAATGTCAACCTACTCCAGCATTCTTGCCTGGGAAATCCCATGGACGGAGAGGAACCTGGTGGTCTACAGTCCATGGGGTTGCAGAGTCAGACATGATTTACTGGCTAAACAACAACATTAAATAACATGACAACTTTTAAAACACCAACATACATTTCAAATTTCAAAATGAGTTCTATGAGTTTTAAGAAGTGGCAAATGTTAACTTTTCTCTTTTTTGAAAAAATTATTTTATTGAAGTATAGTTGATTTATTAATAAAATGTATTAGTTTTTGGTACAACAGCATGATTTGGTTATAATATACATATTCTTTTTCATATTTTTTCCATTTTGGTTTATCAGAGGATACTGAATATAGAGCTCTGTGCTATACAATGGGACCATGTTTATCTAACCTATATATACTAGTTTGCATCTGCTAATCCACAACTCCCAATCCTTCCCTCCCCCTACCCATTGGCAAACACAAATTTGTTCTTTATGTCTGTGAGTCTGATTCTGTTTCATAGATATGATATGTTCATTGGTATCATATTTTAGATACCACATATAAGTAATATCATATGGTATTTGTCTTTCTCTACCTTCCTTCACTTAATATTATAATCTCTAGGTCCATCTGTGTTGCTGCAAATGGCAATATTTCATTCTTTTTAAGGTTGAGTAATATTCCATTGTATATGTGTACCACATCTTCTTTATCCATTTATTGGTCAGTGGATATTTAGGTTATTGGTAATATGGACATATTGGTACATATGGTACATATTGTGAACAGTGCTGCTATGAACACAGGAGTGCACATATCTTTTTGAAAAATAGTTTTGTCTGATAATGCAGCAGTGGGATTGCTAGATTATATGACAACTCTATTTTTAGTTTTTTGAGGGACCCCCACTCTGTCTTCCCCACTGGCTGTACCAACTTAACATTCCCATCAACAGTATATGAGGGTTGCCTTTTCTCCATGCCTTTCCCAGCATTTGTTCTTTGTAGACTTTTTAATGATGGCCAATCTGACCGGTGTGAGGTGATACCTCATTGTAGTTTTGATTTACATTTCTCTAATAATTAGCAATGTTGAGCATCTTTTCACATGCCTATTGGCCATCTCTACATCTTCTTTGGAGAAATGTCTATTTAGGTCTCAAAATCAACTCTTAATGAGCACTTATTATATACTACAATTAATTCTCATAAAAATCCAAAGGGTTAAGAGCTGCTAACATCCCCATTAGTTGAGGAGGAAACAAACAGATTGACAGATAGATAGACAAACAGATAGACAGATTGAGTAGCTCATTCAAAGTTCCTTAGCTAACAAACGAGGCCAGGGAAGGGCTTGAACACAGACTGCTTTCAGAGCCCACCCTTTTTACTTTTGGACATTTGGCCTCTCTTCCCTCCACTATACCTAACATTCCTAAAACTATTATTATAAAGTACTGGGAAGGCCCTTTATCAAGATAACTAAAATGTACTTACAAGTGTCTTGTACAGAATCGCCACAAAACACCTGAACTATTAGCAGCTCTGATGGACATAGCAAAACTGATGACTGCGTTCTTCTTATAGTAGTCCTTTCTGTCATGTGCACTGCCTGCTCAAGTTTGCATTAAGTAATATTATTTTGGGATGGAGAAGAGGCCAAAAGATAGAAAAGAGTAAGTCAAGGATACACATCAAAAATATTGTGCATTTTTCACTCTACCAGAGAAAAACACCACTAAACCTAAAATAGATAAAAGAGTTAAAAAAAAAAAAAAAACAAAGAAATTTAGCACCAATGATGTGTTGCATACTTTCTTATGTAAAACTCAATTCTCCTAAAAACTCTGTGTGAAATAAGTATTATTGCCCTTTTTAAATGTGAGGGACCTGAAGTAAACTAATACAGAGACAGAATTCAAACCCAAGTTTTCTCTTGCAAAGGTCTTTGCTCTATGTTCTACTGTTCAGCTACTCTATGGCTATGAAATGCTGAGATAAAAACCAGTTCTGGAGTCAACCCAAATCCTTGGTATCCAAATTATAACATACACCCCACCCCCGCTTATTCACTGTGTAATCTTGAGCAAATGAGTGTATCTCTCTGCAGCCTGATTTCTTTATTTGTAAGATGGAAATGATCATGACACATAAGGAGCTGTTGTGGGGACTGATTACAAAAGTACACAGAAGAATGCCTCTGGGCACATTGTAAAAAGGCTCGATAAAATGTTGAAATAAAATCATTGTTCATGTTTTTATTATTATGAACCATTGTGACAGTAGTCGGAACAAGGTAAATATGTTCATTTCCACATTCGTAATCAACATTGCACTGGAGTTCTTAGCCAGAGCCATAAAGCAAGAGGAAGAAAAAATCAAGTCGTGCAGTTTGGAAAGGAAGAAGTATAATGATGTTTACTCACAGATGATGTGGTAGCAAACTTATAAGTAGCTTTGGGTACATGCAGGATGTTTTCAGAATGTATACATCTATTATTATATTGCTGATATTTACTATTTACAAGTCCTTCTTTACTTGTAAGACTTTGAGTATATCAAGGGCACTTGGCTCAGTAAAGCCTGGCACAGAGTAGGAGCTAACTCTATGTTTCACTCCTACAACTTATCCAGCTATATGTATTTAACTGAGACCATTCCAGATACTTGACTCTATGCTAGACTGTAAATTAAAAGAGGAACAAGATTAAAAACATTCTCTACCCTCATAAAGCTAAATTTTTCTCAGGAAGACAGGTATTAAATAAGCAAAAATATAAATAAGTAAGACCATTATAGACTGTGATACATTTTATGATGGAAATAAAACAAATGAGATAAAGAGTAATCAGGGGAGACAACTTAGACAGGGTGGCCAGGGAAAGCCTTTCTAAGTAGGTGGACCTTAAGCCAACAACTGAAGGATGAGAATGAAATAGCCATACAGAGCGCTTAGAGAAGAGTATTCTGAGCAGAGACAAGAGCAAATGTCCTTGACAAATGCATGCGTTACAGATGAATTAATAGTATCCATTGGTTAACAGTGTTCCAATGATAATTTACTTTGCAATGTACATTACTATTTTCTGGATATTTCCCTTTCAGATGCTTCCCCCCATTTGCCAGGCATGTGAAAATATAAAATTTTCAAAGTGCATTTTCCTTCTTAAAAAAAACATGTTATGCACCTGTCATTTGTACATATAAATTCATAACCATGCAAGCAGTCCTTGGCAGTCCTATTAAATTGTATACATATGAGTTATGAATGAGTTTGTTTACTAGGTCCAAGAATTAAATATATCCCAAGGGCTAAGAAATTCTCAGCGAGTCTCTGCCAACTCCACAAAGTTATAGTCATGTATAAATCCCACAAGGAGTGGAAAGGGATTATCTTATCATCCCTCTACATAGAGTAGATGTAAAGTAAGCAAATGCTGCTAGAGCAGAGAAGAAAATTGATCAAAATAACATTCACAGCTTCCCCGGCAACTCAGTGGTGAAGAATCTACCTGTCTGTGCAGGAGACATGGGTTCGATCCCTGATCTGGGAAGATCTCACATGCCAGAAAGCAGCTAAGCCCCTGTGCCACAACTGTTGAGCCTGTGCTCTACAGCCCAGAAGCCACAACTACTGTACCCACGTGCCGCAGCCACAGAAGCCCCTGAGCCTACAGCCTGTGCTCTGCAACAAGAAAAGCCTCTGCAAGGAGAAGCCGAGGCACTGCAACTAGAGAGCAGCCTCAACTTGCTACAACGACAGAAAAACTGAGCAGCAAGAAAGACATAGCACAGCCAAAAAATTTAAAAAAAAAAATCAACATTCATGTCTTACAGATCTTTTTTCCTTCATCAAAAGCTCGGAGAACTATATTCAAAATTAAAATATATAGGTCACCATGAGAATCTGAATAAATTTAAAAACTGAGTTTGTAAAGGTGAGATGTACTGGATAACACCTGTCTATCTCTACCTGCTGTAATTGGTCACATGTCAATGTTTCAACTAGACGTGGATGTCAACTGAGCCTCGAGTCTATTCTGTATAAAACATCAGCTTTCCAGAGTAAACTAGAGAGAAAGAGAAACTCTATGATCATGAGATATGCCAAAGTTATACAATACAGTTTCAGAAAAAAGCTTGGAGGAAAATTGGAGTAATAGGATTTCCCCTAGATATTACCCTCTGGTTTTAAATTCAGGCTGCAGGCCCATTTATGAGTTGCGTATTTGCATATTGACTATCTAAAGCATATCATTGAAAATCCACTTGTTAGGTGAAGCCATCTTTCCCATTTGAGTACAGGCTCCTATATAGATAGAATTTTTAAGAGTGTCTCCCACCCACACACACACACACAAATCTGGTAATTTTTTTCAATTACCCTGCTTGTTGCAAAATCCACTATTAGAATGTAATTTCTTTAGATGAAAGTACTGATCCTTATTAATACGAAAATAACCCTAGTAAATGAGTTTTGGATCTTTTCTTTGACAGCAATTTTGATGACAAGGAAATAGTATGAAAGCACTGAGCATATATGATGATGGAAAAGTGGCAAAAAAACACCAAATGATGAGCTTTAATCACCACAAATAAATTTCTCCAACCTCAAAATATTTTGTGACAAGTTTGGTCTCTAGGTGTTTGTTTAGGTTTTGGGCAATTTGGCAAACTTAATGTACAGGATAGAATGATTTAAAGCAAGTACAGAAAACTTCCAAGTGACAATGGCTTAAAAGAGAAATAAGTTTGTCTTTTATACAAAAAGAATTTTATACTCATGTTACTGTGGTAGCTGCTCAGAATCATCAATAACCTATCCTTGTATCTAAATTTACTGGATCCCAAAACAACTCTCAGAAATATTTACAGGAATATAAAACATGTACTTAATGAGGTAAAGTTTCAAAATCTGGCTTCCAATCAACTAATGCATGAGTTTAGCAAGATTGCAGAGCATAATATATGAAAATAAACTGTATTTTATATACATTATTTTACAACCAGAAATTGAGAAAAAAAAACATTTCAAATAGCATCAGAAATATGAAATACTTAGGGATAAATCTGTAAAAAGATGTGAAAGAAACATACTGTAAATGCCTGGATCACATGGCCTGAGTAGCAGAGAAACTTCTGGCATCTTATCACAGACCTATTGCCAAGACCTCTCTTGCTCTAGATGTCTTGGAAAATGGAAGCTTCCTAAGTGATCCAATAAATGGATCAAAGCTGTATTCTGTACCACAGTACATACTTCCTCCAAACTCCAGAGGCTGACAAAACACGGTGCTTATTTTCCTGTGGCACGAGGTGTGAGGTGCAATAGTATATTCATCTTGGAGCGAGATATCCCAGTATTTCCCAGTCCAGTGACTCCAGAGAATTCTACCAATATAGCAAGTTTTTGACTCTCCGTGGGGCTTTTCTTCCACTTTCTAGTGCTATGCCATCATTCAGGATTCCTGCCACTTCTTGCTCTCCAGATTCAGTTGGCATAACGTCATCAATATAGCGGACCCATGATGTTCCATGAAATATCAAGATGACTTGATACAGCATGCAGACACGTGACCGAGAACAAGAAACTTAACACAGATCTGGGTCAAGGCAATAAGTTTACTATATAAACTGCTTTTGATCCTTTCTACTGATGGAAATTAAGCAAATCAATAGTTGGATACTGAATACCATTGGCTACACTGATGTGCTCCAATAAACCTACCATATTTGGCATGGAATTTGCAACTGGGGCTTCCACCTGTTTATAATATTCCAGTAATATCCCCCATTAGCCATATGTTTTTTTTTACAGGAGAAAGAATTAAACCTTGAGATGATGGGGAGCACCATTCCTCCATCCTTTCAGTCTTAGAGTGCTGCTCATCCCTTCAGTGTCTCCTGGATGGTAAGGCTTCTGACTTACTATCTTTGCCAAGTTGGGGAGTGACAGTTTCAGGGACTTTCACTTGGCTTTTACTAGCATCACACGGTCCTTATTTTGCAAATCTTATGGTCAAATGTAAAATTACTGTTTGTGCCAAGAATATTTATTCCAATTTTACATTGAGGACAGAGAAAATTACCACAAGATAGATCTGCGGATTCATGAGATAAACTGTGAGATGGACATGGGCCAGGACTCCATTTACCAACTAGCCTGCATAAATTTTACTTTATTCTTGGCCCTTGAAAAGTCTGACTATTCTACATGCTCCATTGGGGAGTTATCCTGGAAAAAAAATGTCACAGATCTTTTTTGGGCAATGACTAGAAAAAGACATGCTTGTGATAACATTACAGGGTACTTCCTCAAGGGCCTACACCCTCTGTTTCAATCTGCTGGCTCTGGGTCTGTGAATTGTCTTGGCTCTAGAAAATGAATGAGAAATTTCGATTTTCTGTTATAATAGCTGACATCAGCTTACTACTCACCAACTCTCACTTTTAAAAATTGTTTTGTTGTTGTTGTACAAATCAACTAGATTTTCATTCCATGATCCTTGTATTTTGACCCTAGAAACATCATCTAGCTGTCACCCTAGATTCCTATGGATGGAGGCATCCTGATGGCCATTCCACTCTTTCTTTCCATTACTATGATGACCAACGACTTATTGTCTAAACCAGGATGTTGAGAGTGAAAGTTGGCACTGTCATTAATAATAATACTGGGACATCAAGCGAAAATTGTCCTGACCAAACTATGATGTATGTTGCCTTACTCATTTTGGTCATTGGTTTCATCTTGCCTCCAAAGATGCAGGGCTACCACCTGGCTTCTGCCATTTCTTAATCCTTCCATTCTCCTGAATTCCAAAGATTACGGTTGCCATGCAGCATCTCATACTGTCAACCCCAGCCCATGTGAGACAGAAACCATCATACTTTTCAAGATACTAATGACTCCTTTAAGTACATCTTGTTGCTTTACAAAAGAAGCATCCTTTAGGGCCTCTCATGAACTGTTAGGTGGTGGGTCCTTCAAAACTTCTCATATCCTTGAGCCTCTGAATGCTTTCCCAGTCTCATGCCAAGGAAATTCTAGCAACACCTCTTCCATCTCAGCAAGCAGACCAGGAGGACAAGGTCCTGTTGTCTTTGCCAAAGCACTGAATCCCAAGTCATAGATGAGTGTCCCCATATCAGTAAATTACCCCTTCTGGCCTTGTATTTCAAACTCCTCCCCCATGCTCTAAAAACCTAGTCCCTCACATGTTCCCCTAGTTAAAGCCTGTATATGGGATCCACATTATTCAGTTCCCTTGACACATAAACTATTTCTTCCTGGAGCAGAGTACTTCTTCATTCAACCTGTGCTGAAATATGACCCTAGTTTTCTGCCTGGGTAATGGGGTGTGTGTGTGTGTGTGTATGTTAATAATCAGCAAGATTTTATAAGATACTTGCTATAGCTGAGATCATTGCTTGGTCTCCAGGTACAGGAAGGCCTTTCTCCTAACAAGTATGCATGCTAAGTCGCTTCAGTCACGTTCGACTCTTTGCGACCCTATGGACTGTAGCCCACCAGGCTCCTCTGTGAATGGGATTCTCCAGGTGAGAACACTGGAGTGGGCTGCCATGCCCCCCTCCAGGGGATCTCCCCTGACCCAGGGATTCAACTCTCATCTCTTATGTCTCCTGCTTTGGCAGGGAGGTTCTTTACCACTGGTGTCACCTGGAAAGCCCTAGAAAGTATCTGCTTTTGCCAGCTTAGAGAGTTTAGAGGAATTTAGGTGTCACAGACTCTCAAGCTCACCTATCTAAATTCCAGATCTCAGGACCTTATCCTTTTTGTATCAAAGCTCTTTCATTTACAGAGGAAATCTGTCAAGTGTACATAACATCCTTCGCATCATCTCCACCCTTAAAATCAGATCCAGAGCCTGATTTTCAGCACAGTCCACCTTGTGGCTGCAGGAGCTGAGCATTTTCTTCCAATCTATTCTAGAAGCTAATCTGAGTATTTCCTCTTTCTCAGCACACAGTCATGATAGAGATAGAGTTATGCTCTATCTCTGAGAAAAGCTTGGAGGAAGATTTACAGTATATACTTGTAGGGACAGTATATACTTGCAGGGTATCTCTCAAGGGACCCATGCTCTTTTTCAATCAAAGTTCTTTGAGCTTTTGAACTGACTTAGGTTTGCAAGTTAGATGGAAGGTATTGACTCTCCACTGTGGTGACTCATGTCAACTCTCTGGCCACAAGACCTGGATTAGTTTTTTCTGTTATGATGATCAAGTAACACTTCAGGAGAATGTCTACCAATTTCATTTCTGTGGCTGGTGGCCAAGCATTTTGGTTAGCCCTTGAAGCATCCCCTGAGGTATCGAAGATGATATAATGAGGAAGGGTCCAGGGAGTTAGTGTACAGGTCACTGATGATAAATCCACTGCGCCCCTACCCTCTGAAACCTTTAAATTCCATACTCTGCATTACTAGGGAAAGTTCTACATCCTCATCTCAATGAATGCATGCTTCCACTGAACCCAAGTTCTGTCAACCAACCAAGTAAACTGTTGGAACCATGTCTGCATGTACAAAATAATGCATTTTACTTCCACAATCTCTGGAAAGGGTACCTCATTCAATTTATTTATTAATTCAGTTCTATAAGAAACAATATATCATAAGGAACTGGTTAAACAGATAATTAAGAGACTGAAAAGGCAAAAGGAAAACAATAACACAGAAATGATGACAAGGAAAGCAGCCAGCATTCCAGGGACAGGGGGAGACAAAGGAAAGAGATTGGATTTATTAAAATTTAGAGGCTTGGGCAGCCTTCACAGAGCAAGAACTCAGGCCTTTGAGGAGGGGTGCTAGAAGCCAGTATGTTTGAGAGGGTGATGTTGACAAGCACAAACACAAACCGAGGAGTTGGTGGTTTCTCCTCTAGGCTTTCAGTCTCCCTCTAGTGTTCCCTTTTGGAAAAACCTAACAGGGAGCCAGCTGCTAGAACAGAAACATGGCTCATAGAGCATCACAAAGCATCACATAGAAAAGCAGATTGGAGCTGGGAAACAAAAGCTAAATAATCAGCATGGTACTTCTTAGAGTATAACCCTGGCAATTGGCTCAGTGTGGCCATATATGAGTTGCCCAGTGCTGTGAACAGGACCCAGTCTCCTCCGTAAGACTCACGTTTGTGACTGTTCCTGTACCATTGAGATATGCAATGTGCTACAACCTCAGCACATGCTGCTGCTGCTGCTGCTAAGTCGCTTCAGTCGTGTCCGACTCTGTGCGACCCCATAGATGGCAGCCCACCAGGCTCTGCCATCCCTGGGATTCTCCAGGCAAGCTAGAGTCTCAGTTTGCACCATACCTCATCCTAACCTGACCCTAGATGAAAGTCTTAGTGATTCTGATGCTACTGCGAGCAGGAGTTAATGCCACCTCCACTTACTATCAGTAATACAGTCCCTGCTGCTGCTGCTGCTAAGTTGCTTCAGTCGTGTCTGACTCTGTGTGACCCCATAGACGGCAGCCCACCAGGCTCCCCTGTCCCTGGGATTCTCCAGGCAAGAACACTGGAGTGGGTTGCCGTTTCCTTCTCCAATGCATGAAAGTAAAAAGTGAAAGTGAAGTCGCTCAGTCGTGTCCCGACTCTTAGCGACCCCATGGACTGCAGCCTACCAGGCTCCTCCGTCCACGGGAATTTCCAGGCAAGAGTACTGGAGTGGGGTGCCATTGCCTTCTCCAAATACAGTCCCTATTGGGATCAAATTGCTGTTGTTTAGTCACTAAACAACTGTCTGACTCTTTTGTGACCTCATGGACTATAGCCCATCAGGCTCCTCTGTCCATGGGATTTCCCAGGCAAGAACACTAGAATGGGTTATCATTTCCTCCTTCAGGGGATCTTCTTGACTCAGTAATTGAACCCGTGTCTTCTGCTTGGCAGGTGGATTCTTTACCACTGACCCATCTGAGAAACCCATTGGCATAAGGCTGGAGAGAAAACTCCAAAATCATGTTCCGAAGGGTCTGCTTTTAAGGATTATCCCTGGATCCAGCAGTCCTAGCCGAGTTCTCCAGGACGAACACCTATATGTTGCTACCTTTACTCAAAAATACAAGATCAAGAGCAGAGTAAACGGGAGAAAGAGGTAGGGGGAGGCAGCACAAGGTATATTACTGAGCAGCCTTCCATCTAGTGTCAAACAAACTCATTGCTTGATCTTGTGGGTTCCTAAAAGTCTATGAACTACTGCATTTTAGGGTAGTCTGTGAGATGGAAGGAGTGAGGATTGATCATTTTTCTGCTGGTTTCCATGTCTCTTTGTTCTAAGATTTGCTCTCTGTGATTCTCTTTAAGGTTCCCTTTCTTGCAATTCTGATTTGAATGTGTGTGTGCTGAGCCTGTCCTGAGACATCTCATGTCTTAGGAGCAGCAGGGGGACCCTATGTCAGGAGGGGAATTCACATGTCTTGGACAAGTGACAAGGCACTGTCTAGTTGGAGTAAACCATAGCTCATTCTGAATAGGTCATCATAGGAGGACAAGGAGGGAAAATAGTGAAAAAGAACCCTGATGAGGCTGAAAAGATCCTAGTGATGTCTATTACAAACATCATTTATAACAGCAAAAAAATGAGAAGCAACCCAGAGGCTATCAATAGGAGAATGACTGCACAAAATGCATATAATATTATGAAGCTATAAAAAATTAGAAAGTATTATATGTAGTGTTATGGAAAATCTACAACACATACGATTCAGTGAATCAGAAGGGTCAGGGTGAGTATTTATAATATGCAACCTTTTGTTAAAAAATAGGAAAATGAAACCATATCTATTAGTATACATAAAGACAATCCATAATGACACATGGGAACTAAGAACATTATTCACCTGTAGATACCATAGTAAGAGCTGAGCATATGGGTACAAGTATGGGAGGTTGCAACCACAAAATTAAAAGATGCTTGCTCCTTGGAAGAAAAGTTATGACAAATCTAGGCAACATATTAAGAAATAGAGACATTGCTTTGCAGACAAAAGTTCATATAGTCAAAGCTATGGTTTTTCCAGTAACAGATGAGAAAGTCAGACCATAAAGAAGGCTGAGTGCCAAAGAACTGATACTTTTGAATTGTGGTGCTGGAGAAGACTGTTGAGAGTCCCTTGGACAGCAAGGAGATCAAACCAGTCAATCCTAAAAGGAAATCGACCCTGAATATTCATTGGAAGGACTGGCGCAGAAGCTCCAATACTTTGGCCATCTGATATGAAGAGCTGACTCATTGGAAAAGACTCTTATGCAAGGAAAGATTGAGGGCAAAAGGAGAAGGGGGTGACAGAGGATGAGATGGCTGGATGGCATCACTGACTCAATGGACATGAGTTTGAGAAAACTGCAGGAGATAGTGAAGGACAGGAAAGCCTGGAGTGCTGCAGTTCATGGGGTCCCAAAGTGTTGGACATGACTTAGCAACTGAACAACAACAATAGGAGATTGGGCTTCCACTATAAAATGTTTTGTACTTTGGGGATTTTGAATCATGCGAATAAGCTAAGCATTCAGTGAAGAAGCTGGGGTAGAGAGAATCATAAAGAGACATCTAGAAAAACAAAATGTTAGGAAATACAACTTATCTTCTCACTTTGAAACAGATAAAAAGTGACAATGATAAAAACTGTGAAGCTTTAAAAAACTGCAGACCTTATTCTTCAAAAGTTTAATTAGATAGTCTTGCAAGACTAATACATGAAAAGAGAGAATATGAAAATAAAATACAGAATGAAAAAAGGGGTGAAAATGCAAACACAATAATACAAACAAGTATACACTAGCCAATGTGTTAGGGTGGGAGGGATGTGGGAGGGGGGTTTCAGGATTGAAGGGGACACATATATACTTATGGCCGATTCATGTTGATATATGGCAAAAACCATCACAATATTGTAAGGTAATTATCTTCCAATTAAAGTAATTTAAAAAGAAAAGTTTAATGAAATGGAAAAATTCAAAGAAAAGTAAGATGTTGACATTAAAAGGTGAGAATCAGAAGAGAACAGTAAGAATTTTAAAAATCAAAATGTTAGTCAAAGACATCCACTCCACCCCATCCCATCTTTTAAATGCTACTTTCCAAATATAAGCGAAATCTGACTACTAGACAATCCAAGCCACCATTATTTTTCAACTGGACTTTTTGAAACTGGTCTCCCTGTTTCCACTCCTGGCTCACTACCATCTATTCTCCATACTGGCAAGAATGTTTTTTTGTTTTGTTTTATAACCTGAGACACTTGCTCATTTCTTTCAGATATCTGCTCAGATATCCCTTGATAAAAGGGGACTTCATCTTTTTCTTAAGCCCTATCTCTCTTTATCCCTTATTATGTACTACTTTGTTTTACTTGCTACCACCAGATATAGTATGTATTGCTTTTTTTATGCTTTATTGTCTGTCTTCCCAGTCCAGAATTAAATTTCATGAGAGCAGGGATTTTGTTCTGTCGCTACTGTTTTCTCTGTACTTCAGAGTGGCTGGCACAGAATACATATTCAAATATTTACTGAGGAATGTCATTTATATAACTACATGAAAATAATACTGTATATTGTACAGTATTTATATATATATATATAAAAACCTAAAGACATGCATATGAATGATAGCCACCAAATTCTAGAGACTGTAATCAATACATGAGGTAATGTTTCATTTCTCATGTTGAATTATAGGCACATAGGTATTTATTATATTATTTTCCTTATCTTTTTGGTACCTGGTCAGTCAGTTTATTAATAGTCAAGTATAAATTCAAGACCCTGACCAACTGGATTTGAAGTCTGTCTTTGCCATTTAGAAACTGTGTGGCTTGAGAAGTTCTGCTTAACTTCCCTGGATTTCAGTGTCTTTCTCTGTATCATGATGATAATAACACCCATCTTATCAGTGCATATATGAAAAGTGGTTGCATATAATCAAAGTGACCTAAGACACGTCCCTATTCCCTACTACTGAGTTCAAATTCAACAGAGGATTCTACTCTAAAGCAACAAAATAAAAACAGTCCCTCTTGGCATTATCTGGAGAAGGAAATGGTAACCCACTCTAGTATTCTTGCCTGGAGAATCCCATGGACAGAGAAGCCTGGTAGGCTACAGTCCGGGGTGTCGCAAAGAGTCGGACATGATTGAGCGACTTCACTTTCTTTCTTGGCATTATCATTCTTGTATCTTAATGAGCACAGAAGAGAGGAAAAAAACATATCCACGTTTTAATTTTGACCATGCCATTACCTAGTTTTGTGACCTTCAGCAAGTTATTTTCCCTTTACGATCCTTACTTACTTCCCCTGAAAAATGGGAATAATAAGTTACACTTTTATCAACAAACATTGCACAAATGTCCACTGTGTTCAAACATCTGAGACGATGTCTAACATAGACATTAGGTTACATAGTCTAGGTTAACATTTACAATAGGTTAGCTATTACTGCTGTTGCCTAGAACAGGGAGGAGCACTGTAGAACAGAGGTAACAAACACGTAGATCCTGTTCTTAAAGAGCTTATATCCTGGTAGTGGACCGTCTGACACCTAGACAAATTATAAGGCAATGTGAAAAATTCAACACTAGAAATTGCATACAGAAGGGACTGGTTAAAGTATGACAGAGCCCAGTGAGGTTCCCCAATGACAAAACTCACTGGAAGCCTCCCTCTAAGTGCCAGAGGAAGCTGTCAATGGGGGATACTACATACTTTTGACGTCTGCACTCTCCTTTGTATCTCCAGTGGCCTCCACTGATGAAGCTAAGCGCTGTGCCAGCTGACAAGGGAGAAATGGCCCAGTATCATAAGCTTGGCAGAGAGGCAATAGATTGATAATAGTATAAACCAATGAATCCATAATTGCATTAAGTGTAAATAAATCAAATGATTTAATTAAAAGACAAAAAACTTTGAGATCATTAAAACTAGGTGCTATATAAGTAACAGATTTAGAAAATAAAAACATGGATGGTATGAAAAAAGTTTCTATTTCAATTACTAGAAATAAAGAAGAATGATAAGGTCAATCTGTAAGAAATTTATAGCAAATAAAAAATTGTATGCATCTAATAACTTAGACTTA
>SJYQ01001488.1:80775-101007 GCA_006410935.1 Redunca redunca
TCTTCACTAACACCACAGTTGAAAAGCATCAATTCTTCAGTGCTCAGCTTTCTTTATAGTCCCACTCTCACATCCATATGTGACTAGTGGAAAACCATAGCTTTGACTAGATCAACTTTTGTTGGCAAAGTAATGTCTCTGCTTTTGAATATGCTATCTAGATTGGTCATAACTTTTCTTCCAAGGAGTAAGCGTCTTTTAATTTCATAGCTGCAGTCACCATCTGCAGTGATTTTGGATCCCCAGAATTAAAGCCTGCCACTGTTTCTATTAAAAGACGCTTACTCCTTGGAAGAAAAGTTATGACCAACCTAGACAGCATGTTGAAAAGCAGAGACATTACTTTGCCAACAAAGGTCCATCTAGTCAAGGCTATGGTTTTTCCAGTGGTCATGTATGGATGTGAGAGTTGGACTGTGAAGAAAGCTGAGTGCCAAAGAATTGATGCTTTTGAACTGTGGTGTTGGAGAAGACTCTTGAGAGTCCCTTGGACAGCAAGGAGATCCAACCAGTCCATTCTGAAGGAGATCAGCCCTGGGATTTCTTTGGAAAGACTGATGCTAAAGCTGAAACTCCAGTACTTTGGCCACCTCATGTGAAGAGTTGACTCATTGGAAAAGACTCTGATGCTGGGAGGCATTGGGGGCAGGAGGAGAAGGGGACGACCGAGGATGAGATGGCTGGAAGGCATCACGGACTCGATGGACATGAGTCTGAGTGAACTCCGGGAGCTGGTGATGGACAGGGAAGTCTGGCATGCTGAGATTCATGGGGTCACGAAGAGTTGGACATGACTGAGCGACTGAACTGAACTGTTTCTATTGCTTCCCCGTCTATTTGCCATGAAATGATGGGACCAGATGCCATGATCTTAGTTTTCTGAATGTTGAGTTTTAAGCCAGCTTTTTCACTCTCCTCTTTCACTTTCATCAAGAGACTCGTTCTTCTTCACTTTCTGCCACAAGGGTGGTGTCATCTGCACATCTGAGGTTATTGAGGTTATTGGCATTTCTCCCAGCAATCTTGATTCCAGCTTGTGCTCCATCCAGCCTGGCATTTCTCATGATGTACTCTGCATATAAGTTAAATAAGCAGGGTGACAATATACAGCCTTGACTTACTCCTTTCCCAATTGGAACCAGTCTGTTTTTCCATGTCCAGTTCTAACTGTTGCTTCCTGACTTGCATACAGATTTCTCAGGAGCCAGATAAGGTGGTCTGGTATTCCCATCCCTTTAAGAATTTTTCACAGTTTGTTGTGATCCACACAGTCAAAGGCATTACTGACTAGATAACCAGGTTTTTATAAAAGTAGATGTCTCAGAGACAGACAGATGAAAGAGATGGAAAGCTGTGGGGAAAGGGTGTGGTGTTCCGTGCCCTCCCCAGATAGGCCACCCTCCCCAAATCTCTATGTATTCACCAGCTCAGAAGCTCTCCAAACTGCATTCTTCTGGATTTTTATGAAGGCTTTATTACCTTGGGCTGAAGATTAATTAATTCACTGGGCATGGGTGATTGATGCAACCTCCAGCCCCTCTTCTTTCCTGGAGGTTAAGGGAGAGTGGGTTGTAAATTCCAATCCTCTAATCACACAATAGACTGCGCAGGCAACCAACTCTCATTCTTCGGTGCTTTCCTAGAGTCAGCTCATTAACATGACAAGAGACACCTTGATTGCACTCAGCACTTAGGAAATTCCAACAGTTTTAGGAGCTCTCTGCCAGAAAGGGAAGACCACATATATATTTTTTACTTACAAATCATAGTATCACACATATGAGAAATGGAATTGTTGGCGTTGTTCAGTCAATAAGTCGTGTCTGACTCTTTGTGACCCCATGAACTGCAGCACACCAGGCTTCCCTGTTCTTCATTATCTCCCACAGTGTGCTCAAACTCATGTCCATTGAGTCAATGATGTCATCCAACCATCTCATCCTCTGTAGTCTTTTTCTTCTGCCTTCAATATTCCCTAGCATCAGTCTTTTCCAATAAGTCAGCTCTTCGCATCAGGTAGCCAAAGTATTGGAGATTCAGCATCAGTCCTTCCAATGAATATTCAAGACTGATTTCCTTTAGGATTGACTGGTGGGATCGCCTTGCAGTCCAAGGGACTCTCAAGAGTCCTCTCCAGCACCACAGTTCAAAAGCATCAATTCTCTGGGGTTCAGCCTTCTTTATGGTCCAACTCTCATATCTGTAAACGACTACTGGAAAAACCATAGCTTTGACTATAGGGATCTTTGTCAGCAAAGTGATGTCTCTGCTTTTTATTATATTACAGTGTCTAGGTTTGTTATGGCTTTCCTTCCAAGGAGCAAGTATCTTTTAATTTCATGGCTATGGTCACTGTCCACAGTGATTTATTTCTTGCCGTGTTAGTAAGCAAGGATGTCACAGTCACCAGCAATTGTAGCCACCGTGGATGATGAGCCAATAAGCCCTGAGGAACTCAGGATGTGAAAACACAGGATACTGGCCAGTGAAGGTGTTAGTTGCTCAGTCAGGTCAGATTCTTTGTGGCCTCATGGATTGTAGCCCACCAGCCTCCTCTGTCTGTGGGTTCTCCAAGCAAGAATATTGGAGTGGGTAGTCATTCTCTTCTCCAGGGGATCTTCCTGACTCAGGGGTCAAGGGCAGGTCTCCCACATTGCATTGAGGGTGAGGTGAATTCTTCACTGACTGAGCCAGCAGGGAAGCCCCCAGATAGCTGAGGTGCATATCAAAGGAAAGACTTCAGTGAGCCCAGACTCTTACATCTTTCATGCACAGAGAAGCTCTACATTTGTGAACTTGAGATATCTGGTTTCTTCAACAGTAATCTTTTGTTGTTCCTTACTACCTGCCCTTTGTTGCAGAACTCCTATACATTCTAGCTCCTTCCCTCACCTCCTCAGAGCAGTTTCTCTGAGCTCTCTGAAATGCTGTCTCCCAGGCTGCAGTCCTCATGTTGGCCCCAATAAAACTTAACTGGTAACTATCATGTTGTGTAAAATTTTTTTAAAACATGCCTATGTGTGTATATATACAGTCACACTTATAAAGTATATCAAATATACTGTATATATCAAACTTATGATCCACAATTGGTTGGTCTGAGGATGTAAATCTGTGGATATGGGCCAATTGCATCTACAAGTTTGCTTGCACCGAGTTGTGATATACAGTACTTTTCTTAACATGTGACATGGTAAAAAAGTATGTTTGAAAATCCCTGCTTTGGGTGATATTTTTCTTCTATACTGCATAATATTCTTGTCAAAAGCCCATAGTTCTAAGTGTTCACTTCTGCGGAGTTCAGATTGTAAAAAAGAAATATTGGGGTTGATTGGTCTGTCATAGCACGTGTCCTAATTCATTTGAGTCAGTAAGTTGATAGTGGCCCAAAAGCAAAACTAGAAAATTCTGTGATGTCATTAAGCTCAAGCAAAGAACAATTATTCTTAACTGTTATTTTAACCCGGTTCAAAAGCAACAGTGACGCACAGCTGAGAGCAAGATCTGTGCCAACCCATACTGAAGACTAATCCTCTAACTCATTCTGACACCACCAGACTCCAGAACCACTCAGGTCATTGGCTTTCAGTTAGATGTTGATCTAAAATACTGATGAGGAAGCAAAAACTTCTTTGCCATGTTTTCCAAATATTTCTCCTTATTTATAAGAACGCTTTTGTGTTTTTGGTTCACCCTTGCCCCTGTGAATGAAAAATGTTGCCTGCCATATAAGCAAACTAAGGATGCTGTGGCCATTAAGCCATCAGCCACTACAGCCTGAGGGGAGTCAGGATGGGAAAAGAGAAGATTCTGGCCAGAGAGAGCTAAGGTGCATATCAAAGGAATGATTTCAATGAGCCCTGCTCACGCATCTTCACAGAAAAAATGCTAAATTCATCAACGTGAAATGTCTAGTTTTCTTTAACAGTAATCTTTTGAAGTTCCAGACTACCTGGCCTTTGATGCAAAATTTCTATATATCCTGACTCCTCGCCTACCTCCTGGGAGCAGTATCTCTGAGCAGAGAGGTTTTCTCTTGGGCTTGAAGTCCTCAGAAAGTCTGCTGAATAAGACATAATTCTCAATTTTTTAGGTGCATTTTTTTTTAGTTGACATCCCGCAGGGGTTGGTTTCATTTCATATATGAAAGAGGTTTTAAAGTCAACTTGACTCTGAATATTTATCTTTTTAGCAGAATCATTTATATACTAATTTATTGAGTCTATAAAAAACTCTTTAATATTATTAAAGCAAATTGAAAGAGATCCAGGAGTATACNTCTTGGGCTTGAAGTCCTCAGAAAGTCTGCTGAATAAGACATAATTCTCAATTTTTTAGGTGCATTTTTTTTAGTTGACATCCCGCAGGGGTTGGTTTCATTTCATATATGAAAGAGGTTTTAAAGTCAACTTGACTCTGAATATTTATCTTTTTAGCAGAATCATTTATATACTAATTTATTGAGTCTATAAAAAACTCTTTAATATTATTAAAGCAAATTGAAAGAGATCCAGGAGTATACAGAGGTAAATTTGCCCTGAAAAACTCTCTGTAAATAAAAGTTTTGTAAATTGGTTATTTTTCCATTGTTTCATTGCTTACGAGCCCCTGACATTTTAACTTCATGCTTCTCAACCAGCCCTTTGTTTTCTTCAAGAAGCTAATGATAAAGGAATTCTGATGTGACTAACCACTCTCTAAGCTATTTGACACAATTGAATTTTCTTTTATCGTGACTGCTAAAAATGAAGACAAAACTATATTCAGTTACTGCACTGTGGTTAGAACTGCTTGTCTCTTGGCCCAAAGCTTTACACAAGTGCAGAAGTATAAGAGTATGTTATGAAGAAGATTTGTGAAGTGATTTGGTAGAGATAAACAGGAATAAAGACTAAGTTCTGCTTGTGAACATAATAAACTAAGTATCTTCTGTATTTCTTATGAGCACAAGCAAAGGCCAGGCTGAATCCTTGATGGGTGTAAAAGAAGCAGACATAGATTGAAAAGCAGGGAGAGCTGAATTTTGTATCTGACTCTATACATCATCAATTACCCTTGATCAGCATGACTTCCTCAGAAGTTTCCATGGGAATGACATTCATTAAGCGTTTTAACTTCTGAGAATAGTTTGCTCTGTTTCTGAACTGTGGAGCTGAATACTGCAGATGAAAAGAGAGGAAACATTTAGAGGGTGAGAGCAACCTTTCTTTCCCCCCAAATACAAACACTACTGCTTATTTCTCACAATCTTTTAGTCTCCAGAAAAGGGTATGACCCTTTGACAGTTTTAAGACCTTCAACAGGTTAGCACAGCATCCCTGTCAGATGTCTCCTCCAGCAGAAAGCTCACCCACCTGCCAGGTGGTGAGTGGTTTTGTATCTGCATGTTTCCATTTTGTTTTCACAATAAACCTACGAACTAGAAGTTGTTATTCTTATATAAATAGGCTAGTTAGGTTAGATCTTCTTTTCTAACTCACGTATTTCTGTCCAACTCCAAAGTCTTAATACTGCCTTATGCTCCCACTTGAGAGCATTTTACTTCTATCTGTCATGATACTCTGTGCTACCAAATAACAATTCAGAAATTTCAGAGAACAAATGCAAAATGATATTTATAGCTTAAAATCTTAAACTATCCCTATATAATTATGTATTTGTTGGAAGGCCATTTTTTCCACATAGCTATTATTTATAAGCTGTACAAATAGATGCAACATTTTACATTGTTACTCAAAAATTTTATTAAACACCTCATATTCTAACAATTTATCATACTAGTGCCCACTGTTGAAAAAATTATTAGATGTTTTTTTTAAGGCTGAATTTTTGCTTACTCTTCAGGAAATAATTATAGGAGAGACTGTTGTTCAAAATCACTCAAACAATGTCATAACTAGTACAGAAATTATATCCTCTGGGTTCACCTTTAAGGTGAAATACTTCTTTCTGAAAAAACTGGAAGCAAGTGTAGGCTCACCACTACTGAGTACCCAAGATAAATAAGTACTGTATGTCTTATTTCTTGTACTGTAGATGATAAACCCTTTCATCTCTGAGATTATGTGTACTCAGCAGTGGGCTCAATATATAAAACAAACTTGATAGCATGTGTAGGCAGAAATTGGAAACCAAGAAGTAAATTAAGTTACTGGTATGCCTAAAAATTTCAAATGCTTGTAGCTAGAAAATCTTTCTCTATTTTTTGTATTAGAGAATTTATGCCCTTCCTGGTGAAAAAAATTATGAAAAATACTCTCAAAGTCCTTAGTGCTAAATTTTCACATGAAAAGTCAGAAAATGGAATCAGCAAGAGGTTAAATGTTTCATAATATTAAATGATTATTCCCCTTAGACTTGCTTTTTAAGATACTGGTCACTAAAAAGAACAGTTAAAGTAAAACTAGACACAATAGACCCCCACCCAAATATAACCATGACAGTCTGACAGCGACATATTTTCAGAGAAAGGGGTAGATGATAAGAACAGGATGTCAATTTAAATATCTTGTGAAAGTAGTCCCTAAACGTCAAATGTTTCCTTAAGGTCAAGACACGCTGTTTATTGTCCTACTGCTATACTTCTAGAGATTGAAACTTGGTATAAAGAATGGCAATCCTGAATCCCTATAAAATACTTTATCAGGAAAAAAAAGGAGAGAGATTGGTCATCTTTACTGTAATGAAATATGTTATAATATCTTGAAGTCATTTTTTAAATTGAAGTATAGTTGATTTGCAGTGTTGTGTTAATTCTGGTATACAGCAAAGTAATTCAGTTATATATACAATATAGTCTTTTACAATATGGTTTATCTCGGGATATTGAATGTAGTTCCCTGTGCTGTGCAGTAGGACCTTGTTGTTTACCCATCCTACGTATAATAGTTTGTGCCTGCTAACCCCAAACTCCCATTCCATCCCTCCTCCACCCGCACCCTACCCCTTGCTGTTGGCAACATTGTCTGTTCTTGATGTCTGTGTGTCTGTTTCATAGATAGGTTCATCTGTGTCATGTTTTAGATTCCACATATAAGGGATATCATATAGCATTTTTCTTTTTCTGACCTACTTTGCTTTGTATGATACTCTCTAGGTCCAGCCATGTTGCTGCAAATGTCACTATTTCATTCTTTTTTTGGGGGGGTGGGGCTGAGTAGTATTCCACTGTATGTATGAATCACATCTTCTTTATCCATTCATCTATCAATGGATATTTATGTTGTTGCCATGTCTTGGCTATTCTGAATAGTGATGCTATGAACATAGGGGTGCATGTGTCTTTTTGAATTGTAGTTTTATCCAGATATATACCCAGAAGTGGGATTGCTGGTTCATATGGCGACTCTCCTTTAAGTTTTTTGAGGAAACTTGATGCTGTTTTCCACAGTGGCTTCACCAAGTTAATTTCCCACTGTGTAGGAGGGATCCCTTTTCTCCACACCCTCTCTAGTATTTGTTATTTGTAGACTTTAAAATGATGGCCATTCTTAACACTGTGAGGTGGTACCTCATTGTAGTTTTGATTTGCATTCCTCTAACTTTATTTTTCTGGGCTCCAAAATCACTGCAGATGGTGATTGCAGCCATGAAATTAAAGGACGCTTACTCCTTGGAGGGAAAGTTATGACTAACCTAGATAGCATATTCAAAAGCAGAGACATTACTTTGCCAACAAAGGTCCATCTAGTCAAGGCTATGGTTTTTCCTGTGGTCATGTATGGATGTGAGAGTTATGGTTTTTCCTGTGGTCATGTATGGATGCAAGAGTTGGACTGTGAAGAAAACTGAGTGCTTTTGAAGAATTGATGCTTTTGAACTGTGGTGTTAGAGAAGACTCTTGAGAGTCCCTTGGACTGCAAGGAGATCCAACAAGTCCATTCTGAAGGAGATCAGCCCTGGGATTTCTTTGGAAGGAATGATGCTAAAGCTGAAACTCCAATACTTTGGCCACTTCATGCAAAGAGTTGACTCACTGGAAAAGATTGTTGCTGGGAGGGATTGGTGGCAGGAGGAGAAAGGGGTGACAGAGAATGAGATGGCTGGATGGCATCACTGACTCGACGGATGTGAATCTGAGTGAACTCTGGGAGTTGGTGATGGACAGGGAGGCCTGGCGTGCTGTGATTCATGGGGTCGAAATGAGTCAGACTCAACTGAGTGACTGAACTGAACTGAATGATTAGTCAGGAAGCAACAGTTAGAACTAGACATGGAACAGACTGGTTCCAAATAGGAAAAGGAGTACGTCAAGGCTGTATATTATCACCCTGCTTATTTAACTTCTATGCAGAGTACATCATGAGAAACACTGGGCTGGAAGAAGCACAAGCTGGAATCAAGATTGCCGAGAGAAATATCAATAACGTCAGATATGCAGATGACACCACCCTTATGGCAGAAAGTGAAGAGGAACTAAAAAGCCTCTTGATGAAAGTGAAAGAGGAGAGTGAAAAAGTTGGCTTAAAGCTCAACATTCAGAAAACGAAGATCATGGCATCTGGTCCCATCACTTCATGGGAAATAGATGGGAAAACAGTGGAAACAGTGTCAGACTTTATTTTGGGGGGCTCCAAAATCACTGCAGATGGTGCTTGCAGCCATGAAATTAAAAGACCCTTACTCCTTGGAAGGAAAGTTATGACCAACCTGCTGCTGCTGCTAAGTCACTTCAGTTGTGTCCGACTCTGTGTGACTCCATAGATGGCAGCCCATCAGGCTCCCCCGTCCCTGGGATTCTGCAGGCAAGAGCATATTAAAAAGCAGAGACATTAACTTGCCAACAAAGGTCCATCTAGTCAAGGCTATGGTTTTTCCAGTGGTCATGTATGGATGTGAGAGTTGGACTGTGAAGAAAGCTGAGTGCCGAAGAATTGATGCTTTTGAACTATGGTGTTGGAGAAGACTCTTGAGAGTCCCTTGGACTGCAAGGAGATCCAACTAGTCCATTCTGAAGGAGATCAGTCCTGGGTGTTCTTTGGAAGGACTGATATTGAAGCTGAAACTCCAGTACTTTGGCCTCCTCATGCAAAGAGCTGACTCATTGGAAAAGACCCTGATGCTGGGAGGGATTGGGGGCAGGAGCAGAAGGGGACGACAGAGGATGAGATGGCTGGATGGCATCACCAACTCTATGGACACGAGTTTGGGTAAACTCCGGGAGTTGGTGATGGACAGAGAGGCCTGGTATGCTGCGATTCATGGGGTTGCAAAGAGTCAGACATGACTGAGCAACTGAACTGAACTGAACTGAATGATTAGTGATGTTGAGCATCCTTTCACGTGCCTCTTGGTATGTTGTCTTTGGGGAAATGTCTATGTTCTGTCCGTCTATTGATTGGGTTATTTTTGAATGTTATTGAGTTAAATGAGCTGTATATTTTGGAGATTAAGCCCTTGTTGGTAGTGTCATTTCTAAGTATTTTCTCCCGAGCTATAGGTTGTCTTTTCACTTTGTTTGTGGTTTCCTTTGCTGCACAAAAGCTGGTAAGTTTGGTTAGGTCCCATCTACTTATTTTTGCTTTTATTTCTATTGCTTTGGGAGACTGACCTAAGAAAACATTGGTATGATTTATGTCAGAGTGTGTTTTGCCTATGTTCTATCCTAGGAGTTTTATGGTCTCGAGTCTTATATTTAAGTCATTAAGGCATTTTGAGTTTATTTTTATATATGGTATGAGAGTGTGTTTGAACTTTATGATATACATGTGGCTGTCCAACTTTCCCAACACCACTTTCTGAAGAGACTGTCTTTTCCCCACAGTATATTCTTACCTTATTTATTAAAGACTAATTGACTATAAGTGTGTGGGTTTACTTTTGGTCTCTCTACTCTGTTCCATTGATCTATGTTTTTATGCCAATACCACACTGTTTTGATTACTGTAGCTTTGTAGTATTCTCTGAAGTGTGGGACGGTTATGCCTCCTGCTTTGTTCTTTTTCCTCAGGATTGCTTTTGCAATTCTGGGTCTTTTACGGTTCCATATAAATTGAATTATTTGCTCTAGTTCTCTGAAAAATGTAACGGGTAATTTGATAGGGATTGCACTGAATCTGTAGATTGCCTTGTATAGTATGGCCATTTTGACATTTTAATTCTTCTAATTCAACAACATGGGATATTTTCCCATTTCTTTAAATCATCTTCAATATCCTTTATTAATGTTTTATTGTTCTCAGTATATAAATCTTTCACCTCCTTGGTCAGGTTTATTGAAGTCATTTTTAATATAAATGGTTAAAAAGCATTTTTCTTAGATTAACTAAAATTTATTCCAGAAAAAAAAGTCAACCAGAGCATCCTTCATTCCCCTAATTGAGAGGCTCTCTCATTAACAGTCTATTTTGGGGGGGGGGCCCTAAAGGATGGTTGAGGAGGGTGGGGGAGGGGTGGCAGTGATGGTAGGGGTCTGGAGCTTCCCACAGGAAGAGTTAACTAACAGTTTCTACAGCTGAGATTAAAGTCCTCGTCTTCTGGAGCTATGGCAGGTGAAAGAAGCCTGTCACTATCATCCATTACATTTTCTGTGAGATGCAACATGATTCAACAAACAACATCAGTGCACTTTGTTTCATTATGAAGTTACTATTGTTTGTTATTGACAACCTCAAGCTGAAAAATCAGAGCAGTACATGGATATTTACTAAAACCAGGGCCATGGGATATGGCATAATTTGAGGTTTAAAACAAAGCAAAACAGAACACCTATGTCCTTGAAGCAAGTACAAAAGTCCAAATCTAGCTCACAAGTGTATCTAGTCTCTGGGAGAAGATATGTTGAATGACATCATGGGTCTGGCTTTTTCCTGCTGTGTAACCAACCCTGGCATAATCCCCAGAACCAAAGATTTAAAAGGCACAAATTCTCCTCTTGCAGCATTTCAGGACCACAGCAGCTTCTGACAAGAGCACAGGCATGTGCCCACAGCCCACGGAATGATGTAATCCAGGCTCCCTTGGACTGATGCTGCATCTGGAAAATGGGAAGAAGGGGGTGTAATGACTAACCTCCACCCAGTGTTTTTAATTGCATACCCGAACACATCTCTCCAACATAGGTGATGTATTCATTTACAAACTGTATACATGTTATTATACTAATAAATTATGCACATAATAAAACTTCTACAAGTAGAATTTTTAAATACAAATATGTAAAGCAAATTTCTCCTACTTTCTGGCTGTATCTCCATGGATTGTTTTGAATAATCTTCAGAGGGCACACACCCACCCGGTTCCCACTGAGTGGACCGCTGGCCTGGACAGGACAAGTACAGGCTAACCTGGGCTTTCTTTCAAATCTACAAGTCCCCTGATTAGCAACTATCCTGATGTCTTTAATTGTTAGGAATAGGATGAGGCAACACTTGAAAAAGATACCACATTTTCTCAAGAACAATATTTCTAGAGGCTGTGTGCAATGGTGAAAAAGAATTTTCCTGGTATCTAAGCTGTTTGTCATATTGTGGAAAAGATTCTACTCAAAACAAAGTTAAAGCCAGTTTGAGAGCAGCCAGTAAAATAGATTTAGGGTTATACAAGATTAATCACTGCAGATGGTGATTGTAGCCATGAAATTATGCTTACTCCTTGGAAGGAAAGTTATGACCAACCTAGATAGCATATTCAAAAGTAGAGACATTACTTTGCTAACAAAGTTCAGTCTAGTCAAGGCTATGGTTTTTCTAGTAGTCATGTAAGGATGTGAGAGTTGGACTGTGAAGAAAGCTGAGCACTGAAGAATTGATGCTTTTGAACTGTGGTGTTGGAGAAGACCCTTGAGAGTCCCTTGGACTGCAAGGAGATCCAACCAGTCCATTCTAAAGGAGATCAATCCTGGGTGGTCTTTGGAAGGAGTGATGCTAAAGCTGAAACTCCAGTACTTTGGCCACCTCATGTGAAGAGTTGACTCATTGGAAAAGACTGATGCTGGGAGGGATTAGGGACAGAAGGAGAAGGGGACGACAGAGGATGAGATGGCTAGATGGCATCACCGACTCATTGGACTTGAGTTTGAGTGAACTCGGGGAGTTGGTGATAGACAGGGAGGCCTGGCGTGCTGCAATTCATGGGGTTGCAAAGAGTCGGACACGACTGAGCAACTGAACTGAACTGAAGATTTTAATACAAATTAAAAAAATAAAAACTACTGGATAGGCATGGGACTAATGTGTGGAATTCCTCAACTTTTACTTTAAAAGTAATTTTTGGTTAATTATATATGATAGTTTAAAATGTATATATTTTGGGTTATATCAAATCAGAGCACTTTCCACAGCATATTCATTTGGATATTTCATAAAATATAAACAACAAAATAGCAGATTGGTATATACATATAGTCATGAAAGAACATTTATATTACTTAAACGTTTAAGTCAAATAATAAGATAAATATTTTAAAACAATGGGTATTTTATTTATAAACTAAAGAATATTTTGTTTTCTCCTGGGCCCATTCCAGTTCCATCTTCTGTAGTCTTAGCCGTGTTTCAAAGTCCCCCTCTAACTTTATTTCCTTCTCTATTACTTTGAAATCTGTCCTCGCTATAGTCAGAACTAGTCACTTCCCTCTAGTCCACATGTTGTATATTATGGCATTTGGAATCATCAGCCTGAAAAATAATATCAGCTATTTTGTCCCGGATCACAGTTTGTAGATGACAGATCAAAAGTCTGACTGACTGCAGAGTCCAAACCCTTCTGCAGACAGCATGTTATGAAGTATTGTCACTACACTGGGATCCCTACAGGCCTGGCGTGGTAGCATTGTAGCATCAAACCATCTGACCACTAATGTATCATTAACCATCTACTGTGTATTGGGAAGAGTCAAAGAAGAACAAAAATTTTAGACACAGAATATAATATAAGCCCATTCTCTCAAGTAATGAATTTCTTTTATTTTCAGTATCTCTCCACATAAATTGTATTCTCATTTCCTAATATTTTTCTCTAGAATAGTACACTATTGTAATCCCTGACTTTTACTCCATATTCCTTTCCATATTTTTTCCTTAAAACTGACAAAAATATAAAGAACAATATAATTTTCAAGTGCCAATGCAATGACTTTTTAAACTATATATTAATATATATATAATGTGAATACATATACTCAAAGTAGCTCTTTTTGCATTTATCATTTCAATTACCAAACATTTGTGAGTCCTCATTTTGTATATGGTACTATGCTAGAAGCTGCAAGACCATGCCAGGCCTTTGGGGACCCAAATCTAGTCATTGTATTTCATAAATACTAGATGTTAGTATTTGAAAAAAGAACATCTCTTTTAGGGAGATATAATTTAACCCACAAGTTTCCAACAGAAATGTGTTTAAGAGAGAGTAGAGTTTATTTATGTGATTATTTTTTTATTATTATCACTTTCCCCTACTGACTGTAGTATGTATTAAATACTTTGACTCCTCTTTAGCAGGAGTTGAAAGACTACAGCCTACATGTGAATTACACCCAACCACCTGTTTTGATAAGACTCATCAGCTGAAAATAGATTTTTAAATGATATTAAACAAATCAAAGGAAGAATAATTTATAACATGTGAAATGTATATAAAAGCCCAAGATAGGTGCCCATAAATATTGTTCTATCAGGTCATAATCACTCATTTATTTATGTATCTTCCATAGCTACTTTTGTGCGGCAATGACAGAGTTGAGTAAACACAACAGAGACTGCAGGCCCAGAAAACCTAAAATACTTACTATCTCTTTACAGAAAAAGTTTGCCAATCTCTGACTGACAGTGATGAAAGGGAAAAGGGGAGGAATATAAAATTATAGATATGAATGCACAGAGAATTCTCCAGTGAGTACATGAATTTATATTTAAAAGACTTTTGAAAAAAATATGAAAAGAAATATGAGGGAAAGATTCAGAAGAAGAAGGAAGGAATAATTTTGAGAAGCAGCAAGAAATATATGGAAATGTCAGTGAGGGTAAAAGCCCAGAAGATTCTGAAGCTTGTGAAAACTATTAACAGCAAGAAAAATGACTCTTACAAGTAAAGGAAACAAAAATGGTATGTAAGAATGCCACTGGGATGAATGGTACAATGCTACTGAATAGAGAAAGTTAAGTCGATTACTTAACTCTCTGTTAACTCCTTAAGTATGTTTCTGTCTTTTCTATGAAGATTCATCATCAGTTGTAAAGAATAAAATTAGTGGTAAGAAGAAGAAATGGAGATTAACACAGTAAAATAGTGAAAAATACGCATCTGCTCTTGTTTATTTTCAGGCTTGGGTGAACACTATCTCAAGATACCAAAGGATACAATCTCAGTCCACCAGGAAGTTATTGGTAATCTTTAGGAGTTTGGAGAGAACTGAAAAGGTGCTTAAAATATAGGATTAGATTAAAAAATTAAAAAAAAAAAAAAAAAGGAGAGAGAGAGAGACTGAAAACTATGGGATCAAGAGCTTGCTATGACTCCCAGTAAAACTCTAGAATAAATTGTTGAGTCTTTAAAAAAAAAAAAATTGTTGAGTCTTTAAGAACTGAGGAAGGAAAACTGGGATTAGGAAGATAATAGATTTATTAAGAAAATCAGATAAACCTTATATCAGTTTTAGATAGGATTATAACATATAGGGAGAAGGCAATGGCACCCCACTCCAGTATTCTTGCCTGGAAAATCCCATGGACAAAAGAGCCTGGTAGGCTGCAGTCCATAGGTTCACTAAGAGTAGGACACGACTGAGCGACTTCACTTTCACTTTTCACTTTCATGCATTGGTGAAGGAAGTGGCAACCCACTCCAGTGTTCTTGCCTGGAGAATCCCAGGGACAGGGGAACCTGGTGGGCTGCCGTCTATGGGGTCGCACAGAGTTGGACACGACTGAAGCAACTTAGCAGCAGCAGCAGCATAATATATAAAGTCCTTTGACAGGTTCTCTCCAAATATCATTTGTAGATTTAGAAGGGATTATGTTTGCAGTTATTAAAAGGTATCATCAGTGCACTTATGTGGATTTATACTTAAAGTACTTGATTAATGATATTCTTTGATGTGCTGATTAATGAATTAAGGAAATTAATGAATTTCTCATTAATTCAGCATTCATTCATTCATTAATTCTCCAGGATTTATATTATTATCTTATTTCTTTCTCTTTTTTACCAATGATTTGGTCAAGGGTATTGCTGCATGACGCCTAAATTTGCAGAAACTCAGTGACTGCAAGGAATAGCTAGAATGTCTCATGGTAAAGACAAGATGCAAATAAGATCTTCAGTGCGTGTGTTTTAAGTCGCTTCATTCGTGTCTGACTCTTTGCAACCCCATGGACTGTAGCCCACCAGGGTCCTCTGTCCATGAGATTTTCCAGGCAATAATACTGGAGTGGGTTGCCATGCCCATCTCCAAGATCTTCAGAACCTAAAGCAAATCTTATAATTAAATGCCAAACAAAACAAAGCACAACATGAACAACAAAACCAAAAACAAGTAAAACAAAATTGTGGTTCTCAAAACCAGCCGCACATTAGAGTTAGAGATTTTTATTTAATTGGTTTTGGGTGCAGGCTGAGTATTTTTAAGAGGCATTTCAGTTGATTCTAAGTTCAGTCAGAGCTGAGAATCATTTGGAATACACTAACTGTGAAAGATGAGGAGGGAGTGACAAGTGGAATAACCACAGTCCAGTGCAAGGTATGGAAATGTTTAGAGGATTCTGTGAACTCTAAAATCAATGAAGCGATGGTGAGATGTGACAACCAAAAAAGCTAAAATGACCATTAATTACAAATATTGAATAGAATTAGGAAAGAGTAAAAGTAACTCCCATTTTTCAGGCAATTACTCTTGTATCAGGCATAGTAAAAAGGACTTTAAGTGCATTATACAGTCATCTTCAATTTGCAGTGGAGAAAACTGAAGTTTAGTGAGGTTAAGTAACTTATCTAAATCACCCAGCTAGCATCTAGTGTGGCAAGGGCTCAATGAATGCTATATAGTAGTAAACTGAGGAGGGTGTGGAGAGACTAAGTGTATCAGAAATTTATTAGAAAGGGAAATCTAAGTGATATTTTAATGAAGAACTGGTGTTGAAGTGAATATAGATAATGAATATAGAAAAATACAAGATTTAAATATTTTCCCAAGACTTTCCATCTAAGAGCTGGGAATATTTGTAGGACCTATGAGAAGAAATGCAGTGGTAGGCAAGAGGGCTCATTTTTTGGAGAAAAATCATTTTGGCTTTTAATAACAGGTATTGTTTATAAAGTAGCTGTGCCAAGCATAAGTGGTAGGCAAGAGGGCTCATTTTTTGGAGAAAAATCATTTTGGCTTTTAATAACAGGTATTATTTATAAAGTAGCTGTGCCAAGCATTTTACATTCATCTCATATAACCCTAGGTACTATTAGCATTATTCTATTTTAAAGGAGTTGTCCAGATGGTGGATTCAGTGCTATATTCAGGATTTGAACCTAGGTCTTTGTGAGTTAGAGCCTACACTCTGAATCAACTGGCTATATGTATAACATATTGAATGTAATGTAACTGTGCAATATCTAAGCAGAAATGTGCCAGAAACATTGGAAATATGGGAGAACACAGACAAAGTAATAGATTATATGTTCAGAAAACTAATAGCTTATAAATAGATTTAACTATTTAATTGAAGTATAGTTGATTTAGAATGTGTTGATTTCTTCTGTACAGCAAAGTAATTCAATTATACATATATGTATATCGATTCTTTTCATATTCTTTTCCATTATGATTTGTCACAGGATATTGAATATAGTTGGGTTTCCAGGTGGCACTAGTGGTAAAAGATTTGCCTGCCAATGCAGGAGATGTGGATTTGATCCCTGGGTCAGGAAGATCCCCTAGAGGAGGAAATGGCAACCCGCACCAATATTCTTGCCTGAAAAATTCCATGGACAGAGGAGACTGGTAGGCTACAGTCCACGGGGTTGCAAAGAGTCATACACAACTGGGCGACTAAACACACACATTGAATATAGTTCACTGTGCTTACAGTAGGATGTTGTTTATTCCCTCTATATATGATAGCTTACATCTGCTAACCTCAATCTCCCAATCCATCCCTCCCCCACCTCTCTCCCCGTCTACCCCTACCCCTTGACAACCACCTTTGTTCTCTATATTTGTGAGTCTGTTTCTGTTTTGTAGAAGTTCATTTGTGTCATATTTTAGATTCCACATTAAGTGATATCATGTGGTATTTGTCTTTACTTTCACTAAAGGAAAGGTATGTCTTTCCTTTACTTCACTAGGTCCATCCATGTTGCTGCAAATGGCATTATTTCATTCTTTTTATAGCTGAGTAACATTCCATTGTATATACATCTTCTTTATCCATTCATCCGTCAATGGATATTTAGGTTATTGCTTGTCTCTTGGCTATTGTTAACAGTGCTGCTATGAACACAGGAGTGCCTGTATCTTTTTGAGTTATAGTTTTTTCTATGTATATGCCCAGCAGTGGGATTGCTGGATGATATGGTAACTCTTGTGGCTTTCCTTGTGGCTCAGCTGGTAAAGAATCCTCCTACAATGTGGGAGACCTGGGTTTGATCCCTAGGTTGGAAAGATCCCCTGGAGAAGGGAAAGGCTACTCACTCCAGTATTTTGGCCTGGAGAATTCCATGGACTGTATAGTCCATGGGGCCGCAAAGAGTCAGACACAAATGAGCAACTTTCACACACACGGCAACTCTTTATTTTTTATATTTTTAAA
This sequence comes from Redunca redunca, assembly GCA_006410935.1. NCBI lineage: Eukaryota > Metazoa > Chordata > Mammalia > Artiodactyla > Bovidae > Redunca > Redunca redunca. The sequence goes on from SJYQ01001488.1 coordinate 98,517, forward strand.
AATTTTAATTGGAGGCTAATTACTTTACAATATTGTGGTAGGAACTTCAATAATATTTCCATTCCTACCAACAGTGTAGGAGGGTTCCCTTTTTTCCACACCCTCTGGAGCATTTGTTATCTGTAGACATTTTAATGATGCCTGTTCTGACTGTTGTGAGGTGATACCTCATTGTAATTTTGATTTGCATTTCTCTGATAATTAGCAGTGTTGAGCATCTTTTCTTTTGCCTATTGGCAACCTGTAGGTCTTCTTTGGAAAAGTGTCTATGTAGATCTCCTATCCATTTTTCGATTGGGTAGTTTTTGTTGTTGTTGAACTGTATGACCTGTTTGTATATTTTGGAAATTAAGCCCTTATCAGTTGCACCATCTGCAAATATTTTCTCCCAATCTATAGGGTGCCTTTTCATTTTGTTTATGGTTTCCTTTGCTGTACAATAGTTTGTAAGTTTGATTAGGTTTCATTTGTTTATTTTTGTTTCTACTTCTGTTGCTTTGGGAGACTATACTAAGTAATTTTAAGTGAATCATTAGCATATAAACATCTTTGTCATAAATATAGTATATAAAATGTTTAAAACTATAGGTAGTATCTATCTATAGTTTATAATATATATATGAAATATATACTCTTTTTATACAATTCCTTGCTGCTCCTTTGGAGCAAAAATCTCTTGCTTTTCGTCATGATAATACTGTTATTTTTCTTATGCCTCAAGTCAAACAAAAGAAGACTAAAGTTACTTTGACTCTTGTATTCTAAATGTTTGTTTTTAAATAACTTGGCTTCTTTTTTTATCATTATTTTTGCATCTTTACTGAGATGTAATTGACATTTGATAAACATAAACATACATTTAAAGTGCATGCTTTGATGAGTTCTGACATATGTATACACGTGTGAAATCATTACTGCAATTAAAAAATATTTTCATCAATACCAAGACTGTCCTGGAACCCTTAATAATCTGTCCCTGTCTCCACACTCATTCCTAGGCAAACAATGATCTGTTCTGTGTCCCTACAGATTGGTTTTCAATTTCTAAAATTATAAAAGAATAGACTCAGATTATGTATGTTTTTTTCTCTTATTTCACTCAGAATGATGATTCAGAGACTCATCCATGGGTGTGTATTAATGTTTTGCTCCTCTTTATTTCTAGGATGTATTCCACTGTATGGATACATCACAATGTGCTTATCTGTTCTCTTGTTGACAAATATTTGGGTAGTTTCCAGCCTGGCATGACAAATAAATCTGGTAAGAAAAAATCATGTTCTTGTCTTTGTGTAGACATATGCTTTCACTTCTTTTGGGTAGACACCCAGGAGTGGAATACTTGAGTTATATGTAGATTATTTTAGCTTTTAAGAAACTGTCAAACTGTTCTATACCAGCAGTGCATGAGTTCCCGTTCTGCCATATCCTCACCAACACTTGGTAAGATCACTCTTTTTGATTTTAACTATTCTGATAAATATGTAGTGATGTCTCAGGTAGCTTTATTTTTCCCTGATACTAATGATATTGAGCACCTTTTCATTTATTTGTCACCCTGTAGCTTCTTCAGTAAAGTGTCTTTCAAATCTTTCGCTTATTTTTAAGCATAGATTTCTGTCTTATTATGGAGTTATATGAGTTCTAAATACAAGTCCTTTGTCAAATAAATGTTCTGAGAATATTTTTTCCTGTGTTCAGCTTTGGTTATACTGTTAAAAGTAATAGTTTGCCTCAATCAATAAACATTTTCTTCTAAACCACTTCTAGGTTGTACCATATCTTAAATGTTAATAACTACATCCATTATAACAAAGCTCTCATACTTACAGATAGATGAAATTTTTATTGAATTCTCCATGAAGTACAAAGAGAGTTTACTTGGTCACATAGAAAAGTCTGTATTTTCCAAAAGGAAAGAGCAAAAAATATATTTTATGATTGGCATTTTTTCTAGGTGGTATTTTTACCATTTTATCTGATAGTATAAGTAATAATAATGGACTAATTTCATTGTATAAATATTCGTTGCTGAGAGAATCTCAGTACCACTTCATTAAATTCATTTTCACTAAAATTAGTAATTTTCCCCTGCCTCAACTTTATTTTTTCTGATTTTTTTCCAATCCCTGATTCTGTGGGCTCATGATTTCTCTTTAGTCTTTCGCACCTTTTTCCCCTCCTCAAATTAAAACTTTCATTTGGTAGTAAGCAGATTATCTTTTGAAGTAACAGGACAAGTCATCGTCAGCAAACATCTGTATTTATAGCAAAATGCAGCATTTGCTGAATTCTAGCCCTTTCTTCTGCATCCTTCTGCCAAAACTGATAACCAGTTTTACATTTATAAAGTTCTATTTTTAGTTGTCTGAAAATCCTGGACAGTGCCTTTATAAGTTCATATCAGAAAATGTTATAATTTTAAAATGCCAGATGATGGTCAATATTACTATAAAAGTCAAAAGTGAAAAAGAAATGGAAGATATTCCAA
>SJYQ01001490.1:0-34105 GCA_006410935.1 Redunca redunca
AAAGAATTGATGCTTTTGAACTGGGGTGTTGGAGAAGACTCTTGAGAGTCCCTTGGATTGCAAGGAGATCCAACCAGTCCATTCTGAAGGAGATCAGCCCTGGGATTTCTTTGGAAGGAGTGATGTTCAAGCTGAAGCTCCAGTACTTTGGCCACCTCATGAGAAGAGTTGACTCATTGGAAAAGACTCTGATGCTGGGAGGGATTGGGGGCAGGAGGAGAAGGGGACAACCGAGGATGAGACGGCTGGATGGCATCACGGACTCGATGGACGTGAGTCTGAGTGAACTCCAGGAGATGGTGATGGACAGGGAGGCCTGGCGTGCTGCAGTTCATGGGGTCGCAAGGAATCGGACACGACTGAGCGACTGAACTGAACTGAACATTGATTTTTAACATTATATAAGCTTCACATGTACGACATTATACTTCTACTTCTGTTTCCACTACAGCTGCTCACCACCAAAAGTTTAGTTTCCACCTATCACTGTACCACTCACCCCTACACCCATCCCCACCCCCTCTGCAACCATTACTCTCTCTTCTTGATCTATTATCCTTTGGTTTGTTCATTTATTTTCTCATTTCCTTTGCTTGCTTTCCTATTTCACTGGTGACTGAACTCACACGGTACTTGTCTTTCTCCATCTGATGTTTCACTTGGAATAACAGTTCAGGTTTCATCCATGTTGTTGCAAATGACAAGATTTCATCCTTTGTATAGTGTGTAATATTCCATCCCACTGGCGTGCTGCAATTCACGGGGTCCCAAAGAGTCGGACATGACTGAGCGACTGAACTGAACTGATTTATACATACACATTACCCCCCACCCCACCCCACCGCACATACCTTCTATCTGTTTTTCCACTGATGGCCACTTAGTTTGTCTCCATATCTTGGCTACTGTAAATAATGCTGCAGTGAACTTCGGTGTGCATATATCTTTTATAGTTAAAGTTTTGTTTTCTTCTGATAAATATCCAGGAGTGGAGGAATTGCTCAGTCACATCTAATATTGAGTAGAACCATTTTTGCATCCCTGGATAAATCCCACTTGTTCGTGGTGTATGATCTCTTCAATATATTGTTACATTCAGTTTGCTAATATTTTACTGAGGTTTTTTGCATCTGTGTTCCTCAGAGATATTGGCCTGTAATATTCTTTTTGTGTGTCACCTTTGTCTGGTTTTGGTATCGGGGTGATATTGGCCTTGAAAAATCAGTTAGGAAATCTTCCCTCCTCTTCCGTTTTGGCGTAGTTTGAGAAGGACAGGTATCAAATCACGGAATGTTTGTTAGTATTTACCATGTCCTGGACTTCTGTGTTAGGGGAGGTTTTGGTTACCATTTCAATCTCCTTACTAGTGATCTGTCTATTTGGATTTTCTTTCTTCATGATTCAGCCTTAGAAAGTTGTACGAATTTAAGAATTTGTCCATTTCCAAGAGGTTGTCCAGTTTGTCGGTATGTAGCTCTTCCTGATATTCTCTTGCAGTCCCTTACAAATACATACTTAGAAGGAAAGTCCTGAAAGCTCTGGCGTCTTTATTCTGGGGCGAAGAAAGAGAGTGCACTCTGGAAATTCTCCTCTTTTCTCTGGGCTTCTTCTGGCGAAGGTCAGACTGAGAGAAAGCCGTCACCCTGCCGTATCTTAAGAGACTTGGTTTTGGAATAGGGTGTCTTCTGTCCTCTGTGGCTAGTGACTGTAGCCTCCATGAGGGAAAATCTGGCCTCAGGTGCGGGCTCTCTGCCGTTTCAGAGCCGCATCGTCTCTGACTTGACTTTTTCTCTTCTCAGGCTGCTTGATTGGAGCCGTGAATCTCAAATCCAGCAACCGAACCCCAGTGGTTCAGGAATTTGAAAGTAAGTACAAGGGAGGCTTGAGGCAAAGGGGCATTACTCGGTGGTCTGGCGGCCGACGCAGGACAGGCACACAGACGTGCGTGCCCTGGAGGCCCGTCGGCACCCCCAGTGTGCATGCGTGTCAGCGCAGCACGGCTTCGGTGGCTCTCGGCAACTCGGCGGGCTCCCTGCTGGCCACCACCTGGTCCCTGGCGCGTCTGCATTTACATGGCCAAAAGCATTCTGACGTAGAAGCACAGGATGAGGGGGACGTGCACTCTCTTTGCTAATCATCTTCATTGTTTTTCTGGCTAAAATTAAATTCTCTCAGAGTCTGGCGCTAGCTGGATTTTTAATCTACACGACAGACCTAAATAGACATAGCTCGTAGGGTCTGGGCATACAGGTGAACCTGAAATTGTTCCACGTTCACAGAGAGTTCTCTCTCTCTTTTTTTTAACCCCTTTCTCATTAGGTGTGGAACTGTCTTGTATCATTACGGATTCACAGACAAATGACCCCAGGATTGAATGGAAGAAGATCCAAGATGAACAAACCACCTATGTGTTTTTTGACAACAAGATTCAGGGTATGATCCTGTGGTCCTCCTCTTTGTACAGAAGGCCCAGGCGTGCACTTGCGGCCAAGACTTGGCTCTGCATGGACCTACATCTGTAGCCGGAATTGGTTTTCTGTCTGTTTTTCTATGGAGAATTCAAACATGCAAAAGTGGTGAGGATAGGGGTGGAGCCTCCCTGTAGCTGCCTCTCAGCTTCAGTAAATATCACCTCCTCAGGAGGACTTTAGTTCCCATGCAGGCATCTCTTTGAGGTATCTAGTGAACGTTCTCTGAGGCCACCTCCCTCTCGTGAGCCATGACTTACAAGTTCAGTGACTTCAGCAGCAGGGGGACAGCAGTGACCACTGCATATACCCGGATGCCGATAACACCTCACAGGAGAGCAAGGCAGGGGTGCAGAGTTGTGTCTGACTCTTTGCAGGGGGTGCTGGGCCAGGAGCACATGGGGCACAAAGACATGGAAGCACAGGGAGCTTCATAACATACTCTGCATATAAGTTAAATAAGCAGGGTGACAATATACAGCCTTGACGTACTCCTTTCCCAATTTGGAACAATATAACTGTGTGTGTTAGGGGTTGTGCAGGGCTTGTGCTTTTGGCGTCATATCTGAGAGATCACTGTCTGGTCCAAGGTCATGTTGTTCACATCTCTTTCTTCCTAAGGGTTTGAGCTGTAGCTCGTGCAGTAAGGCGTCGCTCTTGCACGGGGGTACCCTGTGGTCGCAGCACTGTCTGTGGAATACTCCTTGTCTTTTAGTGCCGGGCGACTCGTTTTCTCCTTTAACAGGGAAGCCTTGGGTGGAGCCAGGCATCTGTAGGGAGTCCCTCAGTGCCTCTCCTCTCCACAGGAGACCTGACCGACCGTGCAGAGCTGCTGGGGAAGACATCTCTGAAGATCTGGAACGTGACGAGGACAGACTCGGCCCTTTACCGCTGCGAGGTGGTTGCCCGGAATGACCGCAAGGAGATCGACGAGATCGTCATCGAGTTGACTGTGCAAGGTGGGGTGCACATGGGGTGAAGGCCCCGTGCCCTCGGCTCAACATTTGCCGTGGAAATGACCAGCTTCCTTTTCTTCCAGAGCCACGTCCCTGTGGGTGTGGCAGGACCCACAGGGGCTGGGCAGGGAGGGCTTTTGAGAGCTACAGGTCGAGGGCAGGGAGAGAAGTGGAGCTTCTGCCTCGCCCCTCACAAGCCGGAGGCACTGGAAAGGCTGGGGGTCTTTGCAGGGGCTGGGATTCCTGCTGTGGAGCAGCTTTCTCAGTGGGCTCGGGTAAAAGCAGGCCTTGCTGCTGGTTCTCACCCCCGGCCCACTCTCCTCCCACAGTGAAGCCGGTGGCCCCGGTGTGCAGGGTGCCAAGGGCCGTGCCTGTGGGCAAGGCGGCCACCCTGTCCTGCCAGGAGGGTGAGGGCTTCCCGCGGCCGCACTACAGCTGGTACCGCAACGACGTGCCACTGCCCACAGACTCCAGGGCCAACCCGCGCTTCCGAAACTCCTCTTTCGTCTTAAACCCTGAGACGGGCACTCTGGTAAGCGCTCCGTGAAGAGGTGCGGTATGGGCTTCTATGCTGTGGGCAGAGCACCTGGGAGCAGGTAGGATACCAGAGCTACAGACCCTAATGTCAGGAACCACCAACCCCCACCCCTGCCCTTTATAGACAGGAAAGCCTGTAGGTGGGTGCAGGAGGGCAGGCAGAGCTGAGGGGACAGTGGCCACAGGGAGTGCAGGGCCGCCTGCCCAGCGCCATCGGGAGCAGAGTTGGGAGGTAGTGGGCCTTGCTCACTGGCCACACTATGACCTTGTGACATTGCTGGTGTGTCCGGGCTGCTCGTGGTGTCGTGGGCAAGACTGAGCCACACTGTCGTGTTTGGGCCAGCCCCTGGTGGGGAGGTGGGACGGCACCGGGTCTCCCTTCACTCCCGACCCCCGGCAGGTGTTCAGCGCCGTCCACAAGGAGGACTCGGGCCAGTACTACTGCATCGCATCCAATGACGCGGGCTCGGCCCGCTGCGAGGAGCAGGACATGGAAGTGTGTGAGTGTCTGCTGAGCCTCGACCCTGGGCCTGGTGGGCCGGCCACGCTCGCTGGTGACCTCAGCTCAGTACCCTTTGTGCCAGCTGCTCTCTGCAGGGCGCACAGGCTCCCTGGAGTCTGGTGGAGGACCCTCTGAAGGACTGACCCACGGGTTCTCTGCTCAACCCGCAGCTTTCACTGAAGTATCCTGAACTCCATTTCTTTGGTAACTGATAGAATCATGGAAACGTAAGGCTGTGTAAGGTCTCTAGGAATTTAACCAGTCTGACCTTTTTGCAGTAAGCGGAAACTAGGGCTCACCACAGTAATTTATGCTATTGGAGTGATTCTTCCTCTGGGCTGTCAGGGCTCAGTGGAGGCAAGCAGGGTCCAGGGCCCACCACACCTGCGGAACCGGTCCCCAAGGGACTCCCTAGCTGCTGCCAGATTTGGGGAGCTAATCTTGGGCAGGAAGAAGATTCCTGGGCTGTGCCCCAAAGTTCCTGACCTGAGAGACGGAGCTTAGAAACTGACATTATGAAATCAGAATTCAAATGCATCTTTAAGTAACCATGTGCTCACATTCAAGAACCCTGTACCAGACAAGGGAGAACTGCAGCAGCTCCCAGCCTGGACAGCGTTGGTCGATAAACCCCAGCGTGGTTTCCACTGTGCTTTGATCTACATAAACGGTGCATCCTCAGGCCCCACACTGAAGCTCGAGAGTGCAGCTGAGGGTCTCCTTGAGGGACGGCTGGTGGCTGCAAGGCCACGTTCTTACCTCCTATTTGCCCTTTTAATAACCACTTGAAACTAAATAATCTTCAACAAAGAGAAGCCCTAGAAATTTAGGGGTTTTTCTTCCTTAGGACTCTGGTTCCTAGTTCTGTCTCTGAAGGGGAACCGTTTCTCAGTAAGAAAGCTCTAGGATGTGCCCCAGAGGCCTGTCACTCCCCATAGCGCAGGCCATGTTCTGTGGCTGCAGCAGCTGTGGTGCAGCAGGTGGCTGTTACAGCCTGTGGGCAGAGCTGCTCCAGACTGGGGGAGGTGCTGGGAGACGGGGACAGCATCTTCTCACCCCTCGCCTTCTCCAGATGACCTCAACATCGGCGGCATCATCGGGGGGGTCCTAGTCGTGCTGACCGTCCTGGCCCTCATCACAGGGGGCATCTGCTGTGCCTATAGACGTGGCTACTTCATCAGCCACGACCGGAACGGGGAAAGGTGAGCCTGTCCTATGTGAACAGCGTGCCCTGAGCATTGCTATGGCCTGTCAGGCGTCACCCAGCTCCTCTGCTCTGTTTCAGCTACAAGAGCCCAGGGAAGCCAGATGGAGTTAACTACATCAGGACAGATGAGGAGGTAAGGAAGCCTGGAGACGGTGTCTCCAGCAGGGAAGATAGCATCCAAAAAAAAACCAGGCGGGTTGCTAGGAGAGAGATTTGAGTTATGTCCAGCACACAAGCCCCTCATCATGCCCCCTGGTGGTATGCTCGTGGGGCATTCCGTCCGCAGGCCTTGTGGCCATTCCCATCCAAGAGCACATTGAGGGAAGTGGTGTCAGGCTCCCTTCCCGCCTGCTGGCCACCCTCTAACCTGCTGTGTTGGCCTTTCAGGGCGACTTCAGACACAAGTCCTCGTTTGTGATCTAGATGGTGGCGCGGCTGTGTGCACACGCAGACACCTCCACGGGGGACCCTGCCGGGAGCAGCCCCGCAAGGGGCGCCGGATGGGGCTAGACACACGCACAAAAGCTTTTGTTTTGGCCAAAGTTGACCGCTACTCCTTTCTTACTTTTTAACAAGCTACATGAATAAAAGAGTTTTCCTGGAGATGGGCAAGTCACCACAAGGCGAGGAAGTGGCCGGGTTCGCGAAGCCAACCCCGTGGGGTCTGCTGGCCTCGAGGTGGGCAGCCTGGGCTCAGGAGGCACAGTGACCTGTCCCGTCGTGAGGCCACGCCAGTATGAGCATCCAGGGCTGGCAGCCAGAGTCATGACCCGAGCCTTGGCTGCGGTGACGGGGCTTCACGTTGGCCCCAGGGCTACTTCATCCCCAGGCTTTGCCAAGATAGTCCTAGTGTCCATCTGGGGGATTCTTTTTGGGTCAGCATTTTATAACAGCAGCCCAAATCAGGACAGTAAACAGCTTGTTAGAAGGAGGGATCTTCTTAGCTGTGGGAACCCTGCTCATCCACAGAGGGTCCCAGCATTGGAGAGCCTTCATCTTGTGCTGAATCTGAAATGGTACTGACATGATGTTCTGCTTTTCTATGGGTGTTTATTTTATAAAATTTTACAGTCTAAATTTTTGCTAAAGATGTATTTTGATTATTGAAAATTTCTATTTAAATTGTAAATAAGTTGTCATATGCCATTAAATACTGTATCTTTTTTTTTTTAAGTTCAAGTTAAACTAGGAGCCCAAACTGCTCCTGTTCAATTGGAAACACCACTGGTGGCTTAGGAAACCTTTGAGAAAACTCCAGCTGAGTAACCCCATGGTCTATTTGTGTCTGTGCAGAAGAGATGCAGGGCTCCTGGGTGACCTTCCCTGGGTCTACCCCCACCCCTACCCCAGGCCATGAGACACAGGTGCACCAGCCGCACACCTGTTGGGAGCGGCATTGGCTCCTGAGTCTCCAGGCCAGCCCTCTTGCCCTCATCCACCTGATGCTGCAACACGGGCCATGGGCGGAACAGCTCTGACAGTGCCGTTCACCTGCCATGTAGGTCCACCCAGGATAGCACCAAGGGGGCTGGAAGGGTGGGGTCCTCCATGTGGCCCCCCCAGCCTGGCTTCCCTGGGCCCCAGTTCTGTGGCTGTGCGTGGCTCAGTAAACACAGCAGCCCTGCTGTCAGGTCTTTAAATTCCTTCTGCTTACTCATGCGGGCTTCCCTTGTGCCTCAGCTGGTAAAGAATCTGCTTGCAGTGTGGAAGACCAGGGTTCAATCCCTGGGTTGGGAAGATCCCCTGGGGAAGGGAAATGCTACCCACTCCAGTATTCTGGCCTGGAAAATCCCACAGACTGTATATAGTCCATGGGGTCGAAAAAAGTTGGACACGACTGAGCGACTTTCACACACACACACACTACTTACTCATGCAGTTCATGGGACGGTCCAGGGCCAAAGGCAGTTTTGAAATCAAACCTGTCAACCACATTTACATTTGTTTCAAGACAGCGACCCCCACTGTCCCTCTGCCATGAAGACAGCGCAGGTTCCGTCTCACCTCCCAGGAGGCTGCTGTTTGGGGTCGTGAGGCCAGCCTCTGACGATGGCGGGAAGGGTAGCCAGGCGACAGCAAAGCATGAGCCTGAATCCAAGACAGTTTCCTGATGGTGATGAAGTCTTTGTCCACCTGACCTGCTGCCTGCGTCAAGGGGCGTCAGGAACACCATCCAGAGGCCTTTGTTCCTTGCAAGCAGGCGTTCCCAGCCTCAGACACGCACTGCATTCACTCCCGACGTGAAGCCCTTTGGAGCAGGAGCTTCACAGAAGGTTGCTCCCGCTCATCTGTCACCGGATGGTTTTCATATAGAAGAACATAGTCATCGTGGGGTTAAACGTTTAGTGTCATAATTTTTTATACTTTGGGTTTTTTAATTGAACACTCAAGACTGTGTTGACCTCTCTTTTCTAAGTGGTGTGGACACTCTGCCATGAAAACTGGCAGCAGCAGAAGGCAGCCCCTCATCTTGCTGGGGTAGCATCTTCTCTGAGTTTGTGACTTGAAAGTGCAGACCTGAGAGGAACCTTCCTTCTCAACTCCTCTCGGTGGAGAAGGAGGCACCCTCTGCCCTGAGGGCAGCTCTGGTGACTGGGTGGCCTTCTTGGACCCTAAAACCTCCACCCCGCTGCCCCGTGCCCTGGCTCTGAGAGAGGAGAGGGGAGTGAGTGTGGGTCTGGAAGGTCTCTGCCCGTCACTGCAGACATGCAGACAGAAAAGGAGCCTCGGGAGATTTTAAGGTATAAACATGGAGCCTGGAGGCCATACCTGCCGCTGTGGCCTTGGCGTGGCTGCAGCTGCGCCCGGTGCCACAGACTTGTGCTACTAACACACCTGTACATTGGTGTTTGTTAAACCTCATTTATAAAAGCTTCTAAAAAAAAAAAAAAAAAAAGGCAGCAGCTTGGCTTCATCATTTCCCTTCTTCCTGCGTCAGGTCAGGCACGCCCTGGGTTTGAAGTGCTGGACAGAGGTGAGGGCGTTCCCTAGGAGCCACCCTCTGACCCCGCTGTGCATACGTGTGGAGTGTGCTGGGCAGACGTGCACACGTCCACTCACACACAGGAAGCCGGGGGTCAGGACAGCATCCACTCTCTCATGCTACCGCCACTCCACGTGCAGCACACACACACAGAAACCCTGTGCTTTTGCTCCTGCAGAACTGGCATGAAATCTGAGCCAGCCCAGTTTCTTTCTACTCATCCTTGGACAGAGCACACACCCACCAGTGTTGTAAGGAGACTGGTGGTGCCGAGGAACCTAAGGCCCCCTCCGCCGCAGGGACAGCCCTCAGTGGATTAGACGTAAAGCAGTGCTCCCGTTGCTCTGGCGAAAAACACAGGTTTTCTCTAAGCAGGGACTGCAGTCTATGCTAAGACATCTGCTGTGGGGGAGATGGAAGACCTGAAACAAAGCTTGGGTTCCTTTTCCTTAAGGGAAAAGATTTTGTTGTATTCTTCTCAGACATTCTGTCTGTTAAATGACTACTGATAAAAGCTAAAAGTACTGGGAGGCTGTACTTATGCTTAACCTTTATGCATTTGAAGAATCTTTAAAAAGTTTGAAATTTACAAATAACAGAAAACATTATAGTCAGGATTTTGACATCAGACATAGGAAGCTATGTACTGACTATAAGGAACTGCTCACAGTGGCAGCTCCCCGGGAGAGGCAGGCAGTTGGGCTTCTAACAGGCCTGGTGGCACGACCTCTGGAGTAGGTCGGAAGGGACTGGCCTGTGAGGGGAAGCATCAGCCCAGGTGAGACCATGTAGATGATTTCCGAGCTGAATGTGATGGTCCCTGGTGAGGGGAATGGTTGGCAGAAGGTTGGCAGAGGCCTTCAGGGAGAGAAGCTGGGGCAGGTGGAGCATGAGCAGGTGTGTGTCTAGCTGCGGATCCCACAGCAGTGCCAGAGCCTGGCCTCCCTCCTCCAGCTCCCCTGCAAGACTGGAAGGCTCCCCTGACCACTTTCCGAGCACCAGCGCTCACAGCCTCAGCAACTTTTTACATAGCACTGACATTATATTAGGCATTATAAGTAACCTAGAGACGAGTTAAAGTACTTAAGAGGTGGTGTGGGTTATATGCAAACACTAGGCCACTTTATATGTGGGACTTAAGCACCCATGGATTTTGCTCTTGAGGGGTGTCCTAGAACCAATGCCCTGGTTCACCAAGGCATTGGTTCATCACCAAGGGATGATTGTACATGTTCAGTGGAATATCCTTCAGTGTTAAAAGTGGAATGATGCTGCTTGTTACATGGATGTACCTTGGAAACCGCACCCCACCCACTGCAAGAAATAAGTCCGACATAGAAGAACGAACACTGTAGGGTCCCACTTAGTGAGGTTCCTCGAGTAAGCAAATCCAGAGACAGTGGCCTGGAGGTTGCCTGGGCCCGGGTTCTGAAGAAGTAGAAGCTGCCGTTTGCTGGGGACAAAGTGTCTGGGACAATGAACAAGTTGTGGACATGGATGGTGGTGGTGACTGCACACGTGAATGGATTGCCACTGGGGCTATACATGTAAAGGTGGTTAGAATGGTAAATTTTATGCTGTATATGTTGTACCAGGATAAGCAATATTTTTAAATAGTGATGATGGTGAGAATGTGGGAAAAATGAAAAACAGTGGGAATACAAACGCAGGGCCCTCGTGTCATATTCAGTTGTAGGAATCTCCCGAGATAAAAATGCTACATTTGGTAAAGGGGAAATCTTGACGTCACCCTGACTGACTTTGTCTTCACTAACCTTCAGTCGGGTAGCAGAGCAGACTCCCTGATGCTCATGGTTCGAGAGGCCAAAAGCCAGACCTCAGACAGGATTGCCGAGTGACATGCACTGCAGTTTATCCGTGACCACACAAGCATCGTCTTCATACCCTGTGGTCACGAATGCAGTTACACCAGTTGATGTTTTACGTGACATATTCACTGAAAGGATTCAGGAGGCCTTAAGTAAAAATCGTTAAGTTTAGTTATTAGGTATATGATTTCTGGTGTATCGGCTTCCCTGGTGGCTCAAACGGTAAAGAATCTGTCTGCTATGCTGGTGTAAATATCAACACTTTTAAAACTGTTACATCACTTTCTTGCATACCCAGTAGATTCCAAATGCCGTACTGATCTGAGTATCATCATTTTAGAAATAGAGACGTGTTCTCCAATTTATTGTTGGAATAATGATAGATTCACAGGAAGCTGCACAGGTAATACAGAGTGATCCATGGTACCCCCACTAAGTCTAAAAACAAAACTTTAGAAAGAAAACTTTCCTACAATGAATTTTTGGTCCAGCCCAACTCTGGAAAACAGCTAGTTTCTCCCCATGCCACAACATACAACAAGATTTTGTGCTCTTGGCCATTTGTCCCAGAGCAAAGGAAACTAATGTTCATACAAAAGTCTGTACACAAATGGATACAACGTTTTATTCATCATAGCCTCTTGCCATGGGTGAGCATTTAAAGTGTGGGCAGGTGGCCACGTGCCCTCTGAGAACTTAACAGACTCAGTTTGGTTTTCTTTTCCAGCTCTAGGAGCTGAACATCCCAGGGGCCCTGTGGCACTTGCCTCATGTGGGACATGTTGCATTCCCTTGCAGGGAAGTACCTGTGTGGGTTGGAAATCCTTTGAGGGCCTGGAAATAGGAATGGGACCTCGGGTGGGATCCCCCCAGTAGGGAACAGCTCTGGGAACCACCAGGGACTACTTTGTTCCCCTGGTCTGGGGCTTTTGATGCCATCCAACTTCCCTGGGGTGTGTGTCCTGGTCTGGAGGGACTGGCTTCTGACTTCCTCTCCTCCCTGGATGTATTACTGCTGGTCCCTGGTCAGGAGAATGGTTTGCAGAAGATTAGCACAGGCCTTCAAGTAGAGAAGCTGAGCAACGGTGGGTGCATATCCAGCTGCAGGCCCACCAGGCCCAGGGCAGTGCCAGAGCCTGGCTTCCCTCCTCGAGCTCCCCTGTAGGACCCAACGGCTGCCCTGACCGCCTTCCAAGCACCAGCACTCCCAGCCTCGGCTCCTCCCCAGCCACCTGTTGTGCCCAAGGGCCCCCGCTCACAGCTCAGAGCCCCCGAATCCCGCCCTCTCTCTGCCATCCCTCCCCTGACCCCTGAAGATGCTGCCCTGCCTGCTGCCCGCTCCTTTCACTGCCGCTCACCCTCCCACCGTGGTCCGACTTGGGCTTTTCATCCCAGCAGCTGTGTAAGCTGCTCTGAGAACCTTTGTCTCTGGGAAGGAGACAGGCACCTCCGTCAGGGGAGCTGCAGGGTTTAAATGAGATCATTTGGGTTAAGTCCTCACTCGGTGCTCGGTCAGCACAAGGCGAGTGCTGACAGCACAGAGCCACGACTGCCATGTGCTGCCAGGGCTCCCTCATCACCAAAGGCGTCTGTGTCCAAATCCACTCGTGCTCAGAGAGCTCGCCCCTCCACCTGGGCTCCACCTGAGAGCGGGTGCCAGTGCCCCAGGATGCCTCCACCTCATCCCCACTACCTCTGTCACCATGCCCGCCGGACGGCCAGGCTCCATGTGCCCCCTGAACTGTGACCGATGGGGTCTAGGGAGAAAACAAAGCATTGTCTGCTTAGAAACCAGCACAACAGTAACAGCACTAAGCTCACCAGTGAAGGGTGAGCAGTTAGTGTTTATTTAGCAGTTAGTGTAACAGCAGGATCCTACAGGGCCTTCCCAGAATGCACCCCTGCGCCATACCCTCCGCCTGACTTTCGTCCATAGAAAACTTTAGTCAAAGGATAAATGTAATGAGGTGAGAAAATACAGAAAGTCAACCAAAACAAAATCACAGTTTAGCCATTAAACAAAGTCAGGGACTTGAGCTCCTCCTCAGGTGCTACAGCGGAGAAGGCAATGGCGACCCATTCCAGTACTCTTGCCTGGAAAACCCCATGGGTGGAGGAGCCTGATAGGCTGCAGTCCATGGGGTCGCTAAGAGGCGGACACGACTGAGCGACTTCACTTTCACTTTTCACTTTCATGCATTGGAGAAGGAAATGGCAACCCACTCCAGTGTTCTTGCCTGGAGAATCCCAGGGACAGAGGAGACTGGTGGGCTGCTGTCGATGCGGTCGCACAGAGTCGGACACGACTGAAGCAACTTGGCGGCAGGAGCAGGTGCTACAGATAACATCCTGAGCCTTTGAGCTGTTTTGCAGAGACCAAAACCCCCACCAAGTGGAAGAAGTTAACTGTATACTGCTAACAAGCACCTGGATGGGTTGGAACCAGGTTGAGGATATTGGTTCCTGATTACTTCACCAGTCAGAAGAATGTCTGCAACCTGGTTCCACACGCCTCTCGACNCCCTTGGACTGCAAGGAGATCCAACCAGTCCATCCTAAAGGAAATGAGTCCTGAATATTCATTGGAAGGACTGATGCTGAAGCTGAAACTCCAATACTTTGGCCACCTGATGTGAAGAACTGACTCATTTAAAAAGACCCTGACGCTGGAAAAGATTGAGGGCAGGAGGAGAAGGGGACGACAGAGGATGAGATGGCTGGATGGCATCACCGACTCCATGGACATGAGTTTGAGTAAGCTCCAGGAGTTGGCGATGGACAGGGAAGCCTGGAGTGCTGCAGTCCATGGGGTCACAAAAAGCCAGAAACGACTGAGCGACTGAACTGAACTAAAAGCCTTTGGGGAACATTTGGCAGAAAACAACTAAAATCTGTAAAGCAATTATCCTTCAATTAAAAAAAAAAAATCAGGAAAAAAAAAAGCCTTTGGGGCCTCTGAGTCCTTTAAGCACAAGCTGCCTGAACTTCTGGCCAGGTCCTACAATAAATGCTGAACTTTTCTTCCAACACCCTGGCATCAATGGATTGGCTTTTTTTAAAATTAGAGAATAAATGCTTTTCAGTGTTGTATTGGTTTCTGCAATACAGCAACATGAATCAACCACAAGTATACCTATGTCCCATCCCTCTTGAACCCCTATCCCACCCCTCTAGGTTGTCACAGAGTACCGAGTTGAGCTCCCAATGTGGCTTTATTGATTCCCTCACCCCAGGAGACCCAAGTTTGGTTTAGTAACAGCTGGTGCAGGTACTAAATTAATCTTCACAAATGCCAGGGAAGGAGAGTTTAGAACCCCCATTTGACCTAAGCAACTGAGGCTTTACAATGTTAACCAACTGGCCCATGATACTTAGACACTCAGTGGTGGACTGACACCGGCCCCACGTGTGACTGCAGAGCTCAGCTTTTGGAAAAGACCACTGCAAGGACAGGTAAGCTCTTCAGAAGCTGAGGGGAACCACTGAAGTTTCAAAGACCTGGTGGGTTGCCGGCCTTGTTAAAGTGGTCCTGGAAGGGGCGTGCAGCCAGAAGGGCAGGCACCAGAAGGGGCAGGAGGTGCCCCCAGTGCTGAGGCCAGCCCCTGGAGAGGACGCGGGTGGGAACACAGCCGTGGGAGAGTGGTCAGCAGCAGCTGCTGGGGCTGGGGGCGCCCACTGTTCTTCATTAACAATGGGCACCCAGGGGCAGGGAGGATTATAAAAAATGTAGGTCCCTGTGTCTTTCTCTCAAGCAGTTTCACAACAGATTGTGTGGGGGGTGAGTCCTGTGTGCCTCCAGATGCAGGAGCAGGAGACTGAGCCTTGGGAGGAAGCAGAGGAGGCCCAGGGTTGCTGGAGACCTCCACCTCCAGCACCTGCCCTGAGGCCATGCGTCCTTGGTGGAGGGGTGGGGGGAGATGGAGGTGAGGACTTGAGGGCCTGAGCTTAGTTGGGACTGCATAGATGAGGAAGGGAGGCCGGCCAGGGAGCAGAGAGTGCGGCAGAGGATAGAGCCACGAGTCTCCAGGAAGGCCTACCATTCAGCTTAGTGAGAGGCTGCACTGACTTATGTCAAGGGCCTGTGGGGTGCCGGGGAGGCCTCACCGCAGGGCTGGCCAGCGGTCAGGTGAGGTTCATCACCCTTCAGGGCTGTGTCTCTGCCTCTTTCCCACGCGTCCCAGGCCTCTAGGCTCAGCCGGACACCGTCCTGGTTCAGACTGGGGGCCTCTCCTTCCTCGGTTGCCTTACTTCTGAGGCCGGCTCTTCCTCAAGGCCCCTCTGCCTGCAGCACTGGATTGCTGCCTCTGGTTGAGCACTCTGCATGTGTTCTAGTTTTCTGTTGATTTGCCGTCTCCCCGGGGGTCGGCAGGGGGCTCTGCATCCCCTGAGACTCCGTCTCTTTGCCCTAGATCTGAGTCTTGAGCTGTGCTAAATCCACTTAAACACCCTGTGAGGACCTGTAAGTCAGCAAAACTGCCTTTAAGGTATTCGTTTTGGATTCCAGGTACAGCTGTTTCCTTCTACTGACGAGATTAACCTCAGAATGCTCTGAGTCCTGTGTGGGGAGTGATGCTAGTTCAAGTGTGGGCCTCGGGATCTGCCCTGTGTGGCAGCCTGGCGGGGACTTGGGCCTGCGCGGCCCCAATTCCCTTTGCCCACCAGCCCCCATGTGGGCGGCACCCTCTCCCGGAACCAGGAGGCCTGCCAAGTCCAGGGGCCGTACCTCTTGGACATAAACACAGATGTAGATGTGAACCAGCTGGGCACAGTCACCCCACCCCCGATGGGATCTGGGATGGGGCAGTGCGTTCAGAAGGTGCTGGAGCCAACCCACAGGGTGAAACCCCGGCAGCACCCAGGCCTTCCCACCCCTCTGCTTGGCTCTTTCCTCAGCAGGCTGGGCGTCAGTCCTGTTCTGAGAAAAACCCCAGCGGTTCAGTTCTCCTTCTCAGCAGGTGATGGTTGAGACATAAGCAGCCCCGACCCCACTTGCTGCTGGTGCGTGTCCAGGCCTCGCTCCTCCCCCTGCTGACCCTGACATGCATTCTCCAACTGGCGGCCTTGCCGCCGCCCACCCCAGTCTCTCAGGAAGAGCACCCGTTTCCCTTGCAGACCACTGTCTAGAGGGGTGGGGTCCTTGTCCTTCTGGAGCTCGGTCTCCTAGCCAGATGACACTGGGACTTAGACACTGACCTGGCCCTCTCGCTCCTACTCTGCATCTGCTGAACTGGCACCCCGGCCAAGGTGCAAAGGAGGGTGTCCAAGGGGTGACTTGTGCAGTGAAACGCCTCCATGCCCACCCCACCGCCATCTCTCTGTCGGCCTCCGGCTAAGGCTGGGCTCTCGGGCCCCACAGATGCCTGTGTGTAGGATTCTGTCGTCTGTGTCTGAGTGCAGACCTCCTGGCTGGGGGCCTGTCTGAACTCTCCAGGTGGGATCCCAAGCTGACCCCTCCCTCACAGTAGCACCTTGACTCCCTGACTCAGCACCCAGATTCAGCAAGGGAACTGCCGCGTGGTCTGAGACATGCGGTGGAGATGGCTCAGTGACCAGTTAGGGCCGCAGTCAGCCTGGGTCAGTTCTCCCTATGGGAAGACCTGTGCCAGACACCGCTGCTCGTGGCGGGCGTGTCCATGTGTCACCTGAGTCTTGACTTTGTCTCTTCCTCCCCAAGCCCTGCTGCTTATACCTTGTCAGCGTTACAGAGAAGGGTTGGGTGCCCATGGTGCTCTAGTAACGTGCTGTGGTCTGCACCATGGAGCCTGCCCCTGACACGTCATGGAATAGCTTTGCCTTTAGGGGACCATTTCAGTGTCCTTTAGCATCAGGGAAGGAGAAGGCAATGGCACCCCACTCCAGTACTCTTGCCTGGAAAATCCCATGGATGGAGGAGCCTGGTGGGCTGCAGTCCATGGGGTCGCTAAGAGTCGGATACGACTGAGTGACTTCACTTTCACTTTTCGCTTTCATGCATTGGNCCATGGATGGAGAAGCCTGGTGGGCTGCAGTCCATGGGGTCGCTAAGAGTCGGATACGACTGAGTGACTTCACTTTCACTTTTCGCTTTCATGCATTGGAGGAGGAAATGGCACCCCACTCCAGTGTTCTTGCCTGGAGAATCCCAGGGACGGGGGAGCCTTGTGGGCTGCCGTCTATGGGGTCGCACAGAGTCGGACACGGCTGAAGTGACTTAGCAGCAGTAGCAGCAGCATCAGGAAAATAAGTGGTTAGATTGTAGAGGAAGAATTCTGAGACTTTTCCATCATCTGCCACATTTCCTGTCACATGTGCACCACATATAAAACCAGCCACATGTTAAAAATTCTTTGACGGATTCGTGGGGACAAGAAAAAACTGTAGAAATACAGTGAGGTGGAAAGAGTGCTGGACTCAGAGTCTCAGGACAAGCTTCATCCTCTGCGAAGGCCAGTCCCTCGCTGCTGCTCCATAGCCTGGAGACACTACTCACCATCACCGTCTTGAAGGGTGAACTGAGGAAGGGGTCAGAGTCATCCTCACCTCTGTCCCCAAGCCCTGGCCTCTGCCACCTCTGATGGACTTGGTTTCAAGAATAAGAAAGAACGCCATTGTAATAAGCCACTTCGAAGCATGATGCCTCTGGAGATATGAATTAAATATTTTTTGAGCAATTAGGCCCCGTGGAGAATGGAATGATCCCTGCTGCTCCTAGAATAATATGAAGAGGGTCACAGAGGACAAGAACAGGGAGAAAGGCCCATGATGTTGGCCTGTGCCCTCAGCTCCTAACCTGGCCCTCCCGCCTTGGGTGGGAGGCATGGCTGGTAGGTTAGTATGAGCTACCTCCAGGCAGAAAGCACATATTGACTCTCACGGTGAGCCAAATGGTGGTGTTTTTTGCTTGTAAAAATAAAATCGGAGCCTTTTGGGTGTTATTTACAGGAAAAGAAAGAAGAAAGGGGAAAAAAAAGATTTCCCTCCTGGGTTTTAGCCTTGGCTCAGCACCAAGCTGATATATTTTTGTAATTATTATCAGCTGGAGAACAGACCACTCTGAGGTCAGGTTTTCTCCTTAACGTAGTTGGAAATGCCATTCTGTACGGTTTTGTAAATCCTTTGTCATCTCTGCTCACTTTCAGAGACGGGCCACCCAGGAGTGGACTCCGTGTGTGCATCTTCAGAACTGATCTGACCTCCAGCTGGGTGTAAACACCACTGAGCCAGGGGAACAGCCTTTGCCAGCTGAGTGTGAGCATATGTTGATGCTCAAAAGTTTAGAATTTCTGCATTTGGTGTAAAGTCAGGAATCATCACTTTGATGTTTTCTTTACTTTTTTTTGCTGCCTCTCAGACCTCTCCTTTTCAGTTCCTCTTGCTCCCCTTCTTCCCTTCCTTTTCCTTTTTTAGCCTGCCTCACATCCTCCTTTCTCAGACATTGAATTTTCTTGGGATTCTCATTCATACTATTCCATTCATGGTATCCAGGGTTAATATAATTTCTGATCTCAGGGTTAGAGCCATTAAATTGGAAACTTAATGTTCTTGGGCCACTAGAAGGATGTTGGTCCCTATAAAGAAAATATAATGATAACAATGATAATAAATGACTCCTCTTCTACATGTTTATTTATCATCAATTATTGGTGAAATGGGCTTTCCAGGTGGCTCAGAAGTAAAAATCTGCCTGCCAGCAGGAGAGTCAGATTCAATCCCTGGGTCAAGATCCCTGGAGAAGGAAATGACCCCCAACTCCAGTATTCTTATCCGGGAAATCCCATGAACAGAGGAGCCTGGTGGGCACAGTCCGTGGGGTTGCAAAAGAGTCAGACATGATTTAGTGACTAAACAGTAATAACAATTGATGAAATATTCTGACATTTTACAGTTGGAAAAAGTGAGGGCTACAAAATCACACTGAGACTTGTTAGGAATATTAAAAATAGTGCCCAGATTTCTTGTTAGCTCATAGCTTTAGCATATGGAAGAGATTTGAAAATGAAAGTTTTAAGCCCAAGACTGATCAGTCCTCTGTCCTGGACAGATCACATAGTTCTTCTGGGCTGAAAACACACTTGTAAGTCCCACTTAAAGCAATGAATCCTGGGAAATAATGGAGCCCAAACCTGCCAGTTTCCCAATGTACATTTCCCAGAAATGACACCAAAAGAGCAAAGACGGTGAGTGGGACAGTTCTCAGCTTGGATCCTGGTGCTCTGGGCAGCTTCGTCATGCTCTGCAGGCTTCTATCATGATATTTATCACGTTGTGTCGAGATCATGTCTCTTCTTCACTGGCAGTCAATAACATTTCCAAAAACCCTTGCATCTCAGGTATGATGGTAGGGAATTGGAGGTGCAAAGATACATAAGAACGGATGAAATAAAAACAAGAGCAGCAGTGCTCATTTGGAATGACATCAGGAAGAGGTAGAATAGGAAACTCCAGGCCCTTGTTCCATGACAGAAACATTGGAGAAGGAAACAGGAGCTGAACTGACTTTGTAGTCCTGGAAATAGTCGAAGGTTCATAGTAACCAAGTAAATGCCTGATCAAGAACAAAGATCTTCAAAATGGTAGGAAAGCTTCATAAAACATGTATTCACCCTTGACACTCCACCCCCTTCTCCTCCTCCCACCAAAGTGGAGGGAGAAAAGCAAATCCTGTTTGTAGGTGATCATGTCCATTGTTCTTAGCTGCTTGGGGATAGTGAAGGATGGACATCCGGTGCTTGTCTTAGTCTCCATGACTTGGGATGTTGGTGGGAATGGCAGCAGGAACTGCTTGTGAGTGCTACAGGGGGATGACAAAGCCTCAGTTGCCTGAGAAAGATACTGGTGGAGGTCTATCTGCAATAGACCACCTGAGGCTGAGGAGAGGAGCTGTGGTAAGACAGGGATACTAGGGTGAAAGCAACCATGTTGGACTCACGTTGACGCCTGCACTCAGAGCAAGCCTAGCTGAAGGGGGAAGGAGGCCCTTCTTTGCAGGGCCAATTTGCAAAGACTTGGAGAGGGGGAGGGGGCTCCTCCCTCTCTTCCTCTCCCCTCATTTTTATTTCAGCTCTTGGCAGTCAAGGGGATCTTAATTTGAAGATGAGGTAAAGAAACCTCAGTGATCATCCTCAAAAGGAAATAATGTTTGAGAAAAATGTTTGGAACTCAAGACAAATGGACTCCTCCAGCCCTCAACAATAATTTTGAATAGACACAGCAAACCCTGAGAAGGGAGAATTTGATTTCCATAGGAACTATTTCATAATAGATGTTTAGTTTTCAACAAAAAAGTCACAGCATACAAATGAAACAGGAGAATGTGGCTCATTCAATGGAGCAGAATGAGTGAACAGAAACTATCCCAGAGAAGGCCCAGATATTGGACTTACTAGACAAAGACTAATATCAATTGTCTTATATATGCTCAGAGCTAAGGGAAGACATGGAAAGGAACTCAGGAGAATGTTATATGAGCAACAAAGTATAAACAAAGAGAAATTATAAAAAGAAATCAAAAAGAAATTCTGCACCTGAAAAGTATAGTAACTGAAATAAAAAAATCACTGGAGTGGATAAACAGCATGTTTGAGTAGGCAAAAGAGTCAGTGAGCTGGAAGACAGGAACCTTGACATTGTCAAGTCTGGGAGCAGAAAGGAAAAACAATGGGAAAGTGTAAACAGAACCTGTGTCAGTTTGCTAGGATGCCATAACAGCATCAGGCCAAGTGGCTTAAACAACAGAAATATTTTTCTCACAGTTGTGGAGGGCAGCTGTTCAAGACCGAGATGTTGGCAGACTTGATTTCTTCTGAGGCTGCTCCTTGGCTTGCATATGACCACCTTCTTACTGTGTCTTTGAATGATATTTCCTCTGCACACACATCATCCCTTGTGTTGTAACCTCCTGTTTTCTTAAGAACACTAGTCAGATTGGCCTCATTTTAACTTACCTCTTTACAGACCCTATCTCCACATATTGTCACATTTTGAAGTACTGAGGGTGAGAGCTTCAAGATAAGAATTTGGGTTGCAGGGGGACATAGTCCAGCCCATAACAGATCCTAAAGGAATCACGTTGCACCCGAAAGCTTTATTTTAAGCTTTATTTTTAGGATGCAGCTTGCCTACCAATAGCGTAGGAGCATTCCCTTTTCTCCGGGCACTGTTACCCTGGTATGACATCTCAAACCTCAAAAACTCTTACCTGTTGATATGACTATGTTTCATTTTAGCTCAGTTTTAATAGAGAAGTGAAAAATCAGAGGGCCTATTTTTTCAGGTTTCTTCAGGGAGAAAAATGAAACTGTTAGAAGATGAAGTATATGCAGCTTACGGACTCTTTGAATCACTAATTGTTTCCAGGAATTTTCTTAATTTTTTTTCAAGCGTGACTTTTCATTGATAAGAAATAATATAAATAGAAGAAACTAATTTGAAGTGATGGCTTGCTTCTACCTAGAAAATCTGAATACCAAGGAACCAATGGGAACCACAAAGATCAGAGTGGCAAGCTTTTAAGAATATTTTAGGTTTGCAAATGATAGCTAGTATACTTATAATCTCAACAGTATATTTTTATTCTGATAAAGAATATCCAGAAGGCTTCCAGTGTGGTTGCCTCCTGCTGGAAGCCTGGAATGCTGGCATCATGCCACTTCCTGTCTTTACAGGACACTGGGCTGCACTGTAAGAAGTTCCTGGCTGTCTCCTGGATCCTGACCATCACATGGTCAGAGAAACTGGTGACATTTTCCTTTTGCCTGTTGCAATGACATGGATTCTTTCAGTTCCCTGGTGTAGGTGAAGTGTGGAGCCCAATGACAATTTCTTCTTCAGGAAATGTACATCCTATTTCGAGGGTGAACCCCCTCCAACAATGAGTGATTCTGCCTGTGTGTGACCTGTGCCTCCTGGGAGAGCAGCTTTAAGCTGGTTAAACCCTGACCACATTCAGTCTACATGGTGGGTTTACACCCCTAAGTCCTGTCTACACTGATGATGTGTAGATGAGACCATGGGCTTTCTACAATGAGAACCTTTACACCCGACCCTGTTCTGTGCACTAGGACTGGAGACCTGGGTAGGACCTGGCCTGCCTTTGTCCTGGAAAACTCCACGCCTGCGTCTGAATGTCAGCGCTCAGATGTCTGGGGTCTGGAGCTGAGGTGGCTGCTCTGGGCAGCATGCTCTTCTCTGAGGGGGCTCCATGGCCCTCCCAGTGAGTCTCTCCTCCTGCTAGGTTCCTCCTCCCTGGGGCTCATGGAGACTCCTCAGGTGGCCTACCTGGTAATTATTCCAATTTTCCAGCACCTTCACATTGAGTAGGGAGGCAGGTTCACCTGATGAATTGATTGCAGGGCACGTGGATCGGGCAAGACATCAACGGGCAGCAGGTGAGGTCGCTGCTGTGATCTTCATCAGATGGACTGTTTCTACTCGGCAGAAACCAGACCTGCCCTTCGTCTTCCTGCCTTGCGTATGTTGTGTTTTCTCGGCATTTCAGTGGCACGAGAAAGGACCACGCTCGCCAGAACTAAGTAGTGTGTTCAACATTATCGTGACAGCTGTAAAAGCAGTTAATATCACACAGAACCAAAGGGAAAAGAGGAGGACTTCTCTGGAAAAGGGTGGGGAGAGGAGACCGACCCTGCACTTCTTTCTACCATCCCAGGAGGTTACTACAACCCACTCATTTCTACCTTAAGGACCCAACCAGCAGAAACTGGTGTCCTATCCAAGGGTCGTGCCACCCCGGGTGCAGGGCCTGGGGAGGAGGTGTCACCTTGGAGACTGTGGCCATGTGTCCCCAGGTGCCAGGTCTGGGGATTGTGTGGGTCTCATCCCAGCTGCATGGGTCAGGAACCTGTGCCTGGAGACCCCACGTCTGCTCTCTACCTGCAGTGTGTCTTGTCCCCTCTGAGATTCCCAGCGTCTGAATTGAGGCTGTTGCCCTGATTAACCTGTGGTCCTTTTTCTTCTTGTCATCCTGTCGCATTCATTTGAGGCCAGGCACTTTTTCCAGTGGGTTCCTGCTCTGTGTTCTGCTGAGTGAAAACCTTTGGTGATGCAGCAGTCATATCATAGCGTATCACATATCTAATTCATAGGGTCGCCACAGTCTGGTTTCCTCTAGACAGAGTTCATGTAATTTAATTTGTAATTTATTGTTATTATATATTGGAATAGAATTGGTTTCCGATTCCAATGTTTTGTTTGTTTTAGGTGTACATGAACTTGATTCAGGTATACATAGAAGTATATCTATTCTTCTGTTTTTTTCCTTATATAGGATGCTACAGTTTTGTGGTTTTTTTTTTCCCATGGAGCTCCCTGTTCTATTCAGTAGGTCCTTTTTCATGATCAATTTGATATATATTAGTGTGCATTTTTCATCCCAAACTCTTAATTTATTCCTCTAACTTTCTTTTGATAGTCATAATTTGGTTTTCTCAGGCTGTGAGTCTGTTTTTGTTTTGTAAATTAGTTCATTGGTATGACTTGATAGATTCCACCAATATGTGATATCTTAGGATATTTATCTTTTCCTCTCTGACTTACTTCACTTAGTATGAAAATGTCTCAGTCCATCAATGGTGCTGCCAGTATCATTATTTCATTTTGGTTTATGACTGAGTATTATTCCAGTGTGAGGCTTCCCTTGTGGCTTAGCAGTGAAGAATCCACCTACAATAAAGGAGATGTGGGTTTTATCCCTGGGTCAGGAAGATCCCCTGGAGGAGGGCATGGCAACCCACTTCAGTATTCTTGCCTAGAGAATCCCGTGAACCAAGGAGCCTGGTGGGCAGCAATCCATAGGGCTGCAAAGAGTCAGACACGGCTGAAGTCACTGCGCAGGCACACACAGTATTCCAGTGTACAGATGTACCACTTAGTCTTCATTTTCCTGTCAATGGACATTTTGGTGGATTCTATGTCTTGGCTATTGTAAATAGTGCTGCCCTAAAAATAGAGGTGCACATGTCATTCTGAATGGTGATTTTCTCTGTATCTAAGCCCAGGAACGGGATTGCAGGATCATATGCTATCTCTCGGAGAAGGCAATGGCAACCCACTCCAGTGCTGTTGTCTGGAGAATCCCAGGGACAGGGGAGCCTGGTGGGCTGCCGTCTGTGGGGTCGCACAGAGTCGGACACAACTGAAGCGACTTAGCAGCAGCAGCATGCTATCTCTATGCTTAGTGTTTCAAGGAGCCTCCATGCTGTCTTCCATAGTGGCTTCACCTTTTGCATTTCCACCAAGATTGCAGGGGGATTCCCTTTTCTGTACATCCTCTGCAGTATTTCTTCTTTGTAGATCTTTTTGATGATGGTCATTGTGACCAGTGTGAGGTATACCTTATTGCAGTTTTGATTGATGTTGATTTAATAATTATTGATGTGGAGTGTCTTTCCATGTTTCCATGTGCTTTTATTCTTTTTCACCTTGTGAGTGCAATTTACTTCTTGAAACTTGGCCCTGTTTGGAATTCTTTTGCGGTGACTTATTCAGGGACATTTCTTGAGGGCAGGTGTCATTTACAGCCCTGCTGGACTAGTGACTATTAGGAGCCCTTCAGCATCTGTTTGGAGGCTTCCCTGCCAGCTCAGTGGTAAAGAAACTGCCTGCATTGCAAGAGACTTGCAGGAGATGCGGGTTTGATCCTTGGGTTGGGAAGATCACCCGGAGCTGGAAATGGCAACTCACTCCAGTATTCTTGCCTGGGAAATTCCACGGACAGAGGAGCCTGGTGGGGCTACAGCACATGGGATGCCAAGAGTCAGACACAACTGAGTGGCCGAACAACAGCCGCACCTGTTTTAAGGTGTACCTGTTGATCGGAAACAGCTGATTCCTCTCTGCCCTCTGCTGTATTTCTTTTTGGGTAACCGTAAGTTTCTTTTCTAAGTGTGAATCTGTTTCTCTTTATAATGAAGTTCATTCATATCCATTTTTAGATTCCACCAGAAGTGGTATACGACACCTGTCATTCCCTGTCTCACTTCACTTAGTATGTTCACCTCTAGTTTCTTCCCTGTAACTAGAAATGGCATTATCTCATCCTTCTTTATGTCTGAGTAATTTTGATTGTGTATATGTACCCTATCTTATGTATTCATTCATCCATCCATGAATACTTAAGTTGCTCCCACGTCTTGGCTTATCGTACCCAGTTGTGCCATGATCTTTGGGTGCAGGTGTTGTTTATAAATTTTGGTTTTCTCTGGATCTACCCCAGGTATGAAATTGCTGTGTCAGGTGGTACTTCTACTTTTTTTTTTCCAAACTTCCATAATGTTCTCCCCAGTAGGTGCACTGGTTTACATTCCCACCAACAGTGTAGGAGGGTTCGATTCTCTCCACACCCTCTTTAGAATTTATACCTGTAGGTTTTCTGAGATGGTCATTCTGATCAATGTAAGGTGATACCTCATTGGATATCTGATTTGCCTTTCTCTAAGAAGTAGTGATGCTGAGCATCTTTTCATGTGCTTTATGGCACCCCACTCCAGTACTCTTGCCTGGGAAATCCCATGGATGGAGGAGCCTGGTAGGCTATAGTCCATGGGGTCGGGAAGAGTCAGACACGACTGAGCAACTTACTTTCACTTTTAACTTTCATGCATTGGAGAAGGAAATGGCAACCCACTCCAGTGTTCTTGCCTGGAGAATCCCAGGGACGGGGGAGCCTGGTGGGCTGCCATCTGTGGGGTCACACAGAGTCGGACACGACTGAAGTGACTCAGCAGCAGCAGCGGCAGCATGGCCATCTCTATGACTTCTTTGGGAAAATGTGCATTTAGATATTTGGACAATTTTTTATTAGATTTGTTTTGTTTTGTTTTGTTTTCTGTGGAGCTGTAGGAGTGTTTTGTATGTGTTAGAGATAAATTCCCTATGAGTGTCTTTGGTTGCAAAAATACTTTCCATTCTGAGGGTTGTCTTTTTCTTCCAGTGATGGTTTCCTTTGCTGTACAAATGCTTTTTGTGTTTATTAGGTCCCATTTGTTTACATTTGTTTTACTTTTTATGAATCTAAGAGGTGGATCACAAATGCTGGATTTTATGTCAAAGTGTGTTCTGCTTTTTTCCTCAAGAGTTTCATAGTGGCTGTCCTTTCATTTAGATCTTTAATCTATTTGGAGTTTCTTTTTGAGTATGGTGTTAGAAAGTGTTCTAACTCCACTCATTTTCATTGCTAAGAAACCTGCCCGATGTCCTCCGTATTTGCTATTCTCAGTTTCCATTTACAGCATCAGTAGAGAAGGTTCCTTTTCTATACATCCTCTCCAGCACTTGTTTGTAGAGTTTCTGCCTATGGCCATTCTGACAGTGTGAGATGATACCTCACTCAAGGTTTGATTTATGTTTCTCTCACATTTAAATGGCAACCCACTCCAGTGTTCCTGCCTGGAGAATCCCAGGGATGGGGGACCCTGGTAGGCTGCCGTTTTTGGGGTCGCACAGAGTTGGACATGACTGAAGCGACTTAGCAGCAGCAGCAGCACATTTAGTGATGTTGATATCTTTACATGGTGATGTTTTTACAAACAATGTGAATTAACATACTTATTCAAATTGGCTTTTTGAACACCTGCCATGTTTTGAATATTTTTCTGAAGACCTTCCCTAGGACAGTTCTTGAGGGCAGGTGTGTTTTACTTACAGCTCCAGAGGGCTTATGAATATTAAGTGCCCATCAGCAATGGTTTCAAAGTTGTTGTGGAAATGGCCACAGGGAAGCATGCCATGATGCCCAACCCTGCTTTCTGGGGTAACCAGAGACTTAGGGAAAGTCCTGTTTCTCGATTGTCAGAGTGGAAAGTGCCAGGAGAAACACCCAAGGCCTGTGTCCCATTCATTCTTCCTTCCCCCATCCCCTGGACAAATCCCAATTCCTTTAAGACCCACTCTGTGGAGGGTGGTTTCATCCATAGGTGGGGGAACCCCAAGGAAGGAGGCTGGAGGTGGGAACCCCAACACCAGGAGACATGGAGCCCTTGGGGCTTTTCAAAGCTCTTCCAGCCCAGAGGCTCCACATCCTTCAGGTGCAGTAGGCATAGTTTCACTGCAGGAGGACCTCCTGGATCTGGAGGTTGTGGGCCCCTGCAAAGGGCAGCAGGCACGCCAGGTCCATGGGGCAGGGCTCATTGGCTGGCATATCTGCCCGGAGCCAGTGTGAGGAACTCTGCTCATGGCAAAGGTCATGAGGAAGGAGGCTTTGGCATACGCAAAGGCGAGATCGAGCCTCAGGAAACCCCCTGTTCCCGAGCATCTTCCCCCAAAACCAGAGTCTGTTTTATGCTCTCACCTACACCTCTGACTTTACGGGGGGCTCTCCCCCATCACCAGTTCTCTCAGAGAAGGAGTTAACTTGCAGCTCCAGTTAATAAAAATTCCTGGGCATGACAAGAGTGTTTCAACTTACAAACTCCTCTGAAGGTTCTCTAGCCTGTCTGAGTGGGTTCGACCAGCCACATGTGATTGTTTACACCTCCCAACCGTGAGAGGCATGAGATGCTTTAAACTTTATATATACAGACTCTTTTGAGAAGTTAGAAAATTATTAGTATAGTATAGTAGATTGATTAGAAATTATATTGGTGAAGGGTTTTCATTTGTTGAGCCAATATTTGTTACTAAATCTCCATATTCCCTGCCCTTATAATGAATATAACTAACATATAGGAGAAATAAATATTAACCTTTAAGATTAATCATGTTAAACTTTAGGCTAAGTAAATTCCTCTCTTGATTGTAACCCACTATACCCTCACCCTATAGGAATGCAACTTTATTTCTGGAAAGACTGATTCCCCCCTGTCGTTTTTTTCTTGCTCCCCATTTTTCTGGCTGAATTTCCATCTAGGATGTGGGTACTCACTAAGCCTGCTAATTTTCCCGGGCTTCTAAGATTAAACCGGGGAGGCCTCAGTGCCTCTTCTCCTTCGGGAGAATGGAAAGACACATGTGGCCTACGTAGGTGGTGATTGGTATTCCACATAAACCAAGTTATTCAGCTTCTTTTTCTCCACTAATCTTCCTACTACAATCTCTCTTTATATCTGTAATTAAATAAGTTTTTTCCTAGGATGCCTACTCCATCTCCCCTTTGAATTACCCTGGATCCACCGGGGCTGGACCCCGGCACATATCCTCCCCAGCTTTGTCAGCCCCATAACAGTCCATCCTTGGGAACAAAGCCTGCCCAGGCTTCAGGGATGTGCCAGCAGCCCAGGGCACCAAGGCCTGAGGGGAACAAAGTCGGCATTCTCTTTTCGTAATTTATATTTGTGAATAGGTGACTTATAATGTCATAGGGTATGTTTTCTACAGCAACATGATTCCCTTTGCATAGATGGGGACATGTTCTTTTTTGGGTTCCCTTCCCATGTAGTTTATTATGCAGTGTTGATTAGGGGTCCTTGTTGATTATTTCTGTATGTTCATCTCCACCTGCTCATTTCTCACTGCCCATCACCTTTCCCCTTCAGTAACCATGAGGTTGCTTTGCTATGTGGTGAGGCCGTTTCTGTTTGGAAAGAAGTTCCTGTGTATCCATTTTTAGAATTCACCTCTAAGTCATATCATATGATACTTGTCTTTCTTTGTCTCATTTCACTTATTACGATCCTCTCTACTTCCTTCCTTGTTGCTGACATGGCATGATGTCACCCTTTTAATGGCTGAGTGATATTGCTCTGTGTACCCAGTCTTGTTTGCCCATTCATGTGTCCTTATCCACTTAGGTTGCTTCCATGCCTTGGCTATTGTTCATAGTGCTGCCATGAACACTGGGATGCGCCTGTCTTTTCAAATTATGGTTTTCTCTGGATCTATGCCCCAAAATGGGATTGCTGGGTCCTGTGGTACTTCTCTATTTTGTTTTTAATGAACCTTTGCTCTGTTCTCCTTCGTGGATTTACTGACTTTCATTCCCACCAATAGGGAGGAGGGTTGTTTTTTCTCCATACTCTCTCCAACAGTTATCGCTGTAGGTTTTTTTGATGCTGACCATTCTGACCTGCGTGAGTTGATACCACATTGTATTTCTGATTCGCAGTTCTCTAATACTCACAGATGCCGAGCATCTTTTTATGTGCTTCATGGCCATTTCTATGTCTTCTTTGGATAAATGTCCATTTAAATCTTGTGGGTTGTTTCTTGATATCGAGGTGCATAAGCTATTTGTATGTATGTCTTGGAGATAAATTCCTCGTTGGTGTCTTTGTTTGCAAATATAGTTCCATTCTGAGGGTTGTCTTTTTGTTGTGTTTATGGTTTCCTCTGCTGTGCCAGCAGAGAAGGCAATGGCACCCCACTCCAGTCCTCTTGCCTGGAAAATCCCATGGACAGAGGAGCCTGGTGGGCTGCAGTCCATGGGGTCACTAAGAGTTGGACACGACTGAGCAACTTCACTTTCACTTTTCACTTTCATGCATTGGAGAAGGAAATGGCACCCCACTCCAGTGTTCTTGCCTGGAGAATCCCAGGGACAGGGGAGCCTGGTGGGCTGTCTATGGGGTCTCACAGAGTCGGACATGACTGAAGCGACTTAGCAGCAGCAGCAGCTGCTGTGCCAGCACTTTTAAGGGGAATTAGTTCCCATTTATTTTTGTTTTGTTTTTCATGATTCCAAAAGGTGGGTCCAAAAAGCACTTGCTGCATTTTATGTCAAAGCACTTTATATACTCTTTTCTTCAAGAGTTTCATTGTATATATACTTTTATTTAGATCTTTAATTTAATTGGAGTTTAATTTTGTGTATGCTGTTAGGGAATATTCTAATTTAATTCCTATTATCATTTCTTAATTTCTAATTTCATTAGACATATTTCAATCATTTCTAATTTCAGTCCTATTATCATTTTAAAAACCTACACACCATTCTCCATAGTGGCTATTACTAATTTACCTTTTTCAGCAACTGTGTAGGAGTGTTCCCTTTTTTCCATACTTTCTCCAGCATTTATTGTTTGTACTGTTGGACAATGGTGATTATGAACCATGTGAGGAAATACCACATTGCCGTTTTGACTTGCATTTTCTCTAATATTTAAAAAGTTGACATCTTTTCATGAGATTTTAAAAAATGGATGTGAGTTAAACTTACCACCTGAAATTGGCCACTTGAACACCTTGCCTTGTTTTAAATTCTTTTTCGATGACAACCCCTAGGACATATCTCAAGGGCAGGTATTTTTACCTACAACACTACCTTAACCTGCTTCCTGAGAAATCTGTATGCAGGTCAAGAAGCAACAGTTAGAACTGGACATGGAACAACAGACTGGTTCAGATCGGGAAAGGAGTACGTCAAGGCTGTCTATTGTCACCCTCCTTATTTAACTTATGCGTGCACATCATGCAAAATGCCGGGCTGGATGAAGCACAAGGTGGAATCAAGATTGTTGGAAGAAATATCAATAACCTTAGATACGCAGATGACACCACCCTTATGGCAGAAGGTGAAGGACAACTAAAGACCTCCTAATGACAGTGAAAGAGGAGAGTGAAAAAGTTGGCTTAAAAGTCAGAAAATTGACATCATGGCATCCGGTCCCATCACTTCATGGCAAATAGATGGGGAAACAATGGAAACAGTGAGAGACTTTATTTTCTTGGGCTCCAAAATCACTGCAGATGGTGACTGCAGCCATGAAATTAAAAGACCTTTGCTCCTTGGAAGAAAAGCTATGACCAACCTAGAGAGCATATTAAAAAGCAGAGACATTACTTTACCAACAAAGGTCCATCTAGTCACAGCTATGGTTTTCCAGTAGTCATGTATGGATGTGGGAGTTGGACCATAAAGAATGCTGAGCACCAAAGAATTGGCGCTTTTGAACTGTGGTGTTGGAGAAGACTCTTGAGAGTCCCTTGGACTCCAAGGAGATACAACCAGTCCATCCTAAAGGAAATCAGCCCTGAATATTCATTGGAAGGATGGATGCTGAAGCTGACTCCAATACTTTGGCCACCTGATGCGAAGAACTGACTCATTGGAAAAGACCTTGATGCTGGGAAAGATTGAAGGTGGGAGGAAAAGGGAACAACAGAGGATGAGATGGTTGGATGGCATCACCGACGCGATGGACATGGGTTTCAGTAGGCTCTGGGGGTTGGTAATGGAAAGGGAAGCCTGGCATGCTGCAGTCCATGGAGTCACAAAGAGTCAAACACCACTGAGCAACTGCTGCTGCTGCTGCTGCTAAGTCGCTTCAGTCGTGTCCGACTCTGTGAGACCCCATAGACGGCTGCCCACCAGGCTCCCCTGTCCCTGGGATTCTCCAGGCAAGAATACTGGAGTTGGTTGCCATTTCCTTCTCCAACTGAGCAACTGAAATGAACTCAATTCTTGTGAATAGTAAATGCCCAGCACTACTGCTTTTCATCAAAGGTCCATCTAGTCAAGGCTATGGTTTTTCCAGTGGTCATGTATGGATGTGAGAGTTGGACTGTGAAGAAAGCTGAGCGCCAAAGAATTGATGCTTTTGAACTGTGGTGTTGGAGAAGACTCTTGAGAGTCCCTTGGACTGCAAGGAGACCCAACAAGTCCATCCTAAGGGAGATCAGCCCTGGGTGTTCTTTGGAAGGNCCGACTCTGTGAGACCCCATAGATGGCTGCCCACCAGGCTCCCCTGTCCCTGGGATTCTCCAGGCAAGAATACTGGAGTTGGTTGCCATTTCCTTCTCCAACTGAGCAACTGAACTGAACTCAATTCTTGTGAATAGTAAATGCCCAGCACTACTGCTTTTCATCAAAAGTCCATCTAGTCACGGCTATGGTTTTTCCAGTGGTCATGTATATGGATGTGAGAGTTGGACTGTGAAGAAAGCTAAGTGCCGAAGAATTGATGCTTTTGAACTGTGGTGTTGGAGAAGACTCTTGAGAGTCCCTTGGACTGCAAGGAGATCCAACAAGTCCATCCTAAAGGAGATCAGCCCTGGGTGTTCTTTGGAAGGAATGATGCTAAAGCTGAAACTCCAGTACTTTGGCCACCTCATGCGAAGAGTTGACTCATTGGAGAAGACTGATGCTGAGAGGGATTGGGGGCAGGAGGAGAAGGGGATGACAGAGGATGAGATGGCTGGATGGCATCACTGACTCGATGGACATGAGCCTGGGTGAACTCCAGGAGTTGGTGATGGACATGGAGGCCTGGCGTGCTGCAATTCATGGAGTTGCAAAGAGTTGGACACGACTGAGTGACTGAACTGAACTGAACTGCTTTCCATGGAGTTGTTACAGAAAAAGGCCACAAGGGAGCAGGCTTCAGTCTTATTTTCCTATAATTTCCTGTAGTTGTATGTTGGCATATAGTTGATTTCTGACATGGTGTTTGTTTCAGTTGTAAAGATATGTGATTCAGTTATACATAGATGTTTGCTTATTCTCTTGTGGGTTCTTATTCCCATATAGGTGATTACAGTGTGTGCATAAACTTCCCTATGCCATTCAGTAGTTACTTTTGATCATCTATTTGATATATATTAATGTGTATCTGTTAGTTTCAAACTGTTAGTTTCTCCCGCCTGTACTGGGGACTCTGAAGGGAAGAGACACTCCAGGTTCTTTGTGGAGGCACACTGCCTGCCCCATGCTCTTAGGTCACTCAGCTCCAGGACACTCAAGCCTTGATACCCAGGCCACTCAGGCTCCAGGTATGTGATACCAGCCTACACCACTATGGCCTGAGGGGGATAAAGTCAGCTTTATTTTTTTTTCTGTTTTAATCAAATAATATAGGTGAATTACAATCTTGTGGGGTTAATTTTTCCTTTTCAATCTACTGCAACTTGCTTCACTTCCTTATAGACGCGAATATATATATACATATATGTGTGTATATATATATATATTTGGTTTCTTTTTCTATGTATGTTATTACACAGTATTGAGTAAGTTCCTTTGTGTTACACACAGGGTTCTGGTGACGTCTTTATAAATAGTAATGCATATACGTTAGTTTGAAGCAGCTCATTTCTCCCTGCCAACGTCTTATTCTTGGTGGCTGGAGTTTCTTTTCTAAGTCTGAGGCTATGTCTCTTTTGATAAAGAACTTCATTTGTATCCACTTTTAGATTACACCTAGAAGTGACGTCAAGTGATACTTGTCTGTCCCTGTCTCCCTTACTTAACTTGGAATGATGATCTCTACTTTTTTTCCTCTGGCTAGATTTGGAATTATTTCCTACTTCTTTATGCCTGGTGGCTCAGACAGTAAAGTGTCTGCCTGCAATGCGGGAGACCAAGGCTTCAATTCCTGGGTCAGCAAGATCCCCTGGAGAAGGAAATGGCAATCCATTCCAGCACTCTTGCCTGGAAAATCCCATGGACGGAGGAGCCTGATAGGCTACAGTCCATGGGGTCGCAAAGAGTTGGACATGACTGAGCGACTTCACTTTCACTTCACTTTCTTTATGATGGATAAATTTTGCACTGTGTATATGTACCCATCATCTGTATTCATTCATCTGTGATTTCTACAATTAGCTTGCTTCCCAGGCCTGGCTGTTGTACCTAGTGGGGCCAAAATCAAGGGTTACCCATGTCTTTTAAATTTTAGGTTTTCTCTGGATTTATGCCCAGGTGTGGGATTTATGCCAAAATGTGCCTAGGAGAAGGCAATGGCACCCCACTCCAGTACTCTTGCCTGGCAAATCCCATGGATGGAGGAGCCTGGTAGGCTGCTGTCCATGGGGTCGCTGGTAGTCAGATACTACTGAGTGACTTCACTCTCACTTTTCACTTTCATGCACTGGAGAAGGAAATGGCAACCCACTCCAGTGTTCTTGCCTGGAGAATCCCAGGGACCGGGGAGCCTGGTGGGCTGCTGTCTATGGGGTCGCACAGAGTTGAACACAACTGAAGTGACTTAGCAGCAGCAGCAGTGGGATTACTGGGTCCTCAGGTACTTCTCTGTTATTTTGTAAATGAACCTCCGTACTGTTTCCACAAATGGATGTATCAGAGTGCACTGTGAACACAGTGCAGGAAGGTTCCCTTTTCTCCACACCTTTTCAAGCATTTTTTCTCTAAGACATTTTGAGGTAGCCCATCTGAACTATGTGAGTGCTTACCTCATTGGACTTTCACTTTGCGTTTCTCTGTTAGTGATGCTGAGCACATTTTCATGTGCCCAAATGCAACCTGTAGGCCTTTGCTGGAGAAATACCCATTTTGATCTTTGACCCATTTTGTCCTTGGTTGTATGTATTTTTGATATTATGTTGCACGAGCTGTTTGTATGTTTTGGAGATGAACCCCTTGTGGGTATCTTCCTTTGTAAATATTTCTTCCTGTTCTGAGGATTGTCCTTGTCTTTCCTTAAGGGTTTTCTTTTGGTATGCAAATGCTTTTAAGGTCAATTCTGTCCTATTTTCTGGTTTGTGGTTTATTTTTCGTTATTCTTTGGAAAACTCAGCAGTGGCCGCAGGACTGGAAAAGGTCAGTTTTCATTCCAATCCCAAAGAAAGGCAATGCCAAAGAATGCTCATACTACTGCGCAATTGCCATCTCACATGCTAGTGAAGTAATGCTCAAAATTCTCCAAGCCAGGCTTCAGCAATACGTGAACTGTGAACTCCCTGATGTTCAAGCTGGTTTTAGAAAAGGCAGAGGAACCAGAGATCAAATTGCCAACATCCG
>SJYQ01001490.1:34193-87179 GCA_006410935.1 Redunca redunca
CTAGTCAAGGCTATGGTTTTTCCTGTGGTCACGTATGGATGTGAAAGTTGGACTGTGAAGAAGGCTGAGTGCTGAAGAATTGATGCTTTTGAACTGTGGTATTGGAGAAGACTCTTGAGAGTCCCTTGGACTGCAAGGAGATCCAACCAGTCCATTCTGAAGGAAATCAGCCCTGGGATTTCTTTGGAAGGAATGATGTTAGAGCTGAAACTCCAGTACTTTGGCCACCTCATGTGAAGAGTTGACTCATTGGTAAAGACTCTGATGCTGGGAGGGATTGGGGGCAGGAGGAGAAGGGGACAACAGAGGATGAGATGGCTGGATGGCATCACTGACTCGATGGACGTGGGTCTGAGTGAACTCCGAGAGTTGGTCATGGACAGGGAGGCCTGGCGTGCTGCGATTCATGGGGGCACAAAGAGTTGGACACGACTGAGGGACTGAACTGAACTGAACTGAGGAGGTTGAGAGAGTTAACTTAGGCACTTGATAAGGAGTCCAAGCCTAAGGCCCTTTTAAGGAGGAGGTGAACATTCTTCTTCACATTCTTTTGACTTAGACATGTATGGTATCTCTTGTTCAAGGACATGCTTCTTTCCAGCTCAGAATGTATGTTATGGGAGAAGGTCCAGGGAAAACTTCCGCAGCCTTGAGCTCTGGGTTAACCCATTCTTTCTGGCTAATCTCGTGTTGATATCATCCCAGGGTGTATGTTACGGGAAAGGATGTGGGAAAAATTTTCACAGCCATGAGGTTTTTTGTTTTTTTCTTTCTTATTCTCAACAGCTAACAGAAGAGTATATAATGCCCTGCTTAAAACTAACAAGGCAGTAATCTACCCCTTCTGATGTCTATGTCAGAAGATTTTTTCTGCCATTATCACTTTAATAAAAATTCTACTACACAAAGCTCTGAGTGACTGAGACTGTCTTTGGTCCCTGAGTTAAACCTTATCCTTCGGAGACCACGAATCTGGGGGAAAACTGTAAGCGTTCACCCATCAAGGAGAATCCACAAAGAACTTGCTGCATTTATGTTAAATTGGGTCCTGTTTATATTTTTCTCCAGAACTTCACAGTAACCATCCTTACATTTAGATATTTAATCAATTTGGACTTTATTTTTGTGTATGGTGTTAAGGAGTTTTCTAATTTCATTCTCATGGTCAAAGGAAGCTTCACAATGTCCTCCACAGTGAATGCTACCAATTTACAACCCAAGCACCAGTAGGAGGGTTCCCTTGCCTCCAGCACTTATTGTTTGAGTGTTTGACAATGGCCATTCTGACCGGTGTGAAGTGATACTTCACTGTAGTTTAGCTTTGTGTTTCTCTAATATTTAGCAATGTTGACATCTTTTCTTGTGATTTTTTTTAAAGGGTGTGAGTTAAACTTATGTCTTGAAATTGGCTTCATTAACACCTGCCTCATTCTGAATTCTTTTTCGATGACAACCCCTAAGACATTCCTTGAGAGTATTTGTTTTTTCTTACAGAGCTTGAATCCTTGTGAATATTAAATGCCCTGCAACACAGAGCTAAATGTTGTTATTACAGACAATGGCCACATGGTGGCAGCACTTCTTCATGCCACACTTCGTTTTTTGTTTTTCTGTAAATTCCTCGTGATTTTGCATTGGAATAGAGTCAGTTTCTGATGTTTGTTTCAGTGTACAGGAACTTGAGTCAGCTGTACATAGGCATTAATCTATCCCCTTTCTGGCTGTTTTTCATACCTAGGAGATTACAGTGTGTTTGTTTGATAAACTTCCCTCTGCTTTTCAGTAGTTAGTTTTGGATCTATTTGATATATATTAATGTGAAAGTGAAAGCCACTCAGTCATGTCCGACTCTTTGCGACCCCATGGACTATACAGTCCATGGAATTCTCCAGGCCAGGATACTGGAGTGGGCAGCCTTTCCCTTCTCCAGGGGATCTTTCCAACCCAGGGATCATGTGTATATGTTAATTCCAAGCTCTTAATTTCTCCCGCCTCTATCTCTAGGTTGGGGGCTCTGCAGGGGGCAACAGGCACTTCAGGTTCTTGACACTACCAGCCCCTTGCTCCCAGCTCCCTCAGCCCCAGGACACTCCAGCCTTGGGACCCAAGCCAATCTGGCTTCAGGGAGGTGACGCCAGCCCTGGTCACTGTGGCCTGAGGGGAAGAGAGTCTGCCTGTTCTTTTCCTTTTTTTATCCTATCATAGAACTGGAGTATATAGGTGAATTACTATTTTGTTGGCGTCTTTTGTTTTCCTTTTCAATCTACAGCAGCTGGTTCATTTCCACATAGATGTATACATGTTTTTGTTTTTGCAGGGGGGCTCTTATTCTGTATAGGTTATTAGCCTGTGTTGTGTAAGTTTCCTTGTTTTGCACAGTGGATCCTGGTGACTTATTTCATAAATCGTA
This sequence comes from Redunca redunca, assembly GCA_006410935.1. Classification (NCBI taxonomy): domain Eukaryota; kingdom Metazoa; phylum Chordata; class Mammalia; order Artiodactyla; family Bovidae; genus Redunca; species Redunca redunca. The sequence continues at coordinate 36,604 of SJYQ01001490.1, forward strand.
GCGTGCATATGTTAGTCTGAAACACCTCATTTCTCCCTGCCCACATCTTACTTTCTTGGTGAGTGGAAGTTCTTTTCTAAGTCTGTGAGACTGTGTCTCTCTGGGAGAGAAGTTCACTTCTATCCATCTTTACACCTAGAAGTGATATCATATGATGCTTGTCTCTCTCTGTCTCCCTTACATCACTGGAAATGATCATGTCTACTTTCTGCAGCTGGACTTGGCCTTACTTCCTACTTCTTTATGGTTGAGAAATACTCATTGAGTATATGTACCCCACCTTATGTATCCATTCATCTGTCCCGGTACGTTTAGCTTGCTTCCTTGTCTTGGCTTTTGTATCTCGAGGAGCCGAGATAGCAGGGGTAGGAATGTATTTTCAGTTTTTTCTTTTCTCTGGATTTATTCCCAGGCATGAGATTGCTCAGTCCTAAATTACTTCTAAGTTATTTTTTAATGAACCTACATGCTGTTCTCCCTACTAGGTATACCTATGCACACTGCAAACAACGGTGCAGGAGAGTTCCCTTCTCTCCATAGCCTCTCTAGTGTGTATTCTTTAAGATGTTTTCAGATGGCCATTCCAACAAATATGAGTGCTTACATCATTGGACATTTAATTTGCCTTTTTCTAATAATTCATGATGCTGAGCATCTTTTCAGGTGCCAACTACAATCTGTAGGTCTTCTTTGGAAAATTATCCATTATGATCTTTGGCCCATTATTTTCTTGGGTTATATGTATTTTTGATATTGAGTTGTGTGAGCTCTTTACGTTTTGAAGATGAATTCCTTGTGGGTGTTTCCGACTAGAAACATTTTTTTCCTACTCTGAATGATATCCTTGTCTTTTCTGTGGAGTTTTCCTTGCTATGCAAATGCTTTTAAGGTTAGTCCAGTTTCTGACTTATGGCTTACTTTTAATTATTCTTAATGGTGGCTCCACAAAGAACTTGATGCAAGTTATGTCAAATCGTGTCCTGTTTATATTTTTTCAAAAATTTCATAGTACTCGTTCTTACATTTAGATATTTATACTGTTTGGAGTTTACCCATCCTTACATTTGGATATTTATACTGTTGGGAGTTTATCTTTGTTTATGGTGTTCGGGAGTATTCTAACCTCATTCTCATGGTTGAAGGAACCCTCATGGTGTCCTCATAGTGACTGCTGCCGATTTACAGCATAAGCACTAGCAGAGGAGGTTCCCTTTGTCTCCACACCCTCTCCAGCACAGTTTGTTTGCAGAGTGTTTGACAATGACCACGCAGACCAGTGTGATGTGATACCTCATTGTAGTTTAAAATTTGCATTTTTCTGATATTTAGTGATGTTGACATCTTTCATGTGACTTTTTTTTTTAAAGGGTGTGAATTAAACTTACCTCTTGAAGTTAGCTTGTTGAATGGCTGCCTTGTTTTGAATAGTTTTTTGATGACAACTCCTAGGACATTTCTAGAGGGCAGGTGTTTTTCACGTTAGCCCCCTGGGTCCTTGTGAATATTAAATGCCCAGCAGCACAGTGCTCCACGGTATTGTTACAGAAAATGGCCACAAGGTGGCAACACCTCTCCATGCCGCAATTTTCTTTTTTTTTTAATTCTGTAATTTCCTTGTAATTTTATATTGGAATATAGTTGATTTCTGATGTTGTTTGTTTCAGGTGTACAGGAACTTGATCCAGTTATACATACAGAGATGTTTATTCATCTGGGTCCTTTTTCACATAAGGTGATTACAGAGTGTTCAATAAATTTCCCTCTGCTTTTCAAGTTACTTTTGGGTCTTGCTATATATAAATGGCATATGTTAATTCCGAAGTCTTAATTTCTCCACCTGTATTTCTAGGCTGGGGGCTCTGCAGAGGGGAAGAGACATTCCAAGTCCATTTTGGAGGCACCCTGCATGCCCCATGCTCCAAGATCCCTCAGTCCCAGGACACTGCAGCCTTGGGACACAAGCCAGTCTGGCTCCAGGGATGTGACACCAGCCCAGGTCAGTCTGGCCTGAGAGAATTATTTTCTCTTTTTTTTCCTGTTTTTATCCTATCATTTGAACTGGAGTATATAGGTGAATTACAATCTTGTTGGTATTTTTGTTTTCTTCCTTTTCAAGCTATCGCAACTAGTTCACTTCCACATAGATATACACATGTTTTTTTGGAGAGGTTCTTTTTTCTATGGATTATTACAGAGTGTTGTGTATGTTTCCTTGTGTTACATACTGGGTCTGGTGGCTTTTTTAATAGTAATGTGCATATGTTAGTCTGAAGCAGCTCACTTCTCCCTGCTCCACATTTGACTTTTCAGGTGACCGGAAGTTCCTTTTCTATTATTAGTCTGCGAGGCTGTGTCTCTTTGGAAAAGAAGTTCATTTGTATCCATTTTTACCTAGAAGTGATATCATATGATACTTGTGTCTCCCTGTCTCCCTTACTTCACTTGGAAAGATCATGTCTACTTTGATTTCTGTGGCTGGACTTGGCATTGATTAATTAATGAGATTAATTAATGGAGAATTATTGCATTGTGTATGGCATCATCTGTATCCATCATCTGTCATGCTACAATCAGCTTGCTTCCTTGTATTGGCTGTTGTACCTAGTGGGCCCGAGATAACAGGGATATCCATATCTTTTCAATTTTTCATTCTTTCTGAATTTATGGCCTGGCATGGGATTGCTGGTTCCTGAGGTACTTCTATTTTATTTTTTAATGAACCCACATACTATTCTTCCTACTGGATGTACCTATGTACATTGCAAACAGCAGTGCAAAGAGGGTTCCCTTGTCTCCATACCCTCTCTAGCATGAATTGTTTAAGATGTTTTGAGAGGCCATTCTTATCTGTATGAGTATTCACCTCACTGGACTTCTGATTTGCCTTTTTCTAATAATTTGTGATGCTGAGCATCTTTTCACGTGCCAGTTGCAATCTGTAGGCCTTCCTCAGAGAAATATCCATTTCAATCTTTGGCCCATTATTTCTTGGGTTGTATGTATTTTTGATACTGAGTTGCAAGAGCTGTTTATATGGAGCTATAATATAGCTTGGAGCTATATTCCTTGTGGGTATGTGTAATGGGTTATATTTTTCCTATTCTGATCCTTTTCCTTGTCTTTTGTTTATGGATTTCATTGCTATGCAAATGCTTTGAAGGTTAATTCATTCCGGTTTCTGATTTGTGGTTTATTTTTCATTATTTTAAAATGTGGATCCACAAAAAATTCCTGCAATTTATGTTAAATCATGCCCTGGTTATATTTTTCTCAAGAATTTCATAGTACCTGGCCTTATATTTAGATATTTATACAATCTGGAGTTTGTTTTTGTGTATAGTCTTAGGGAGGAGAAGGAAATGACAACCCACTCCAGTATTCTTGCCTGGGGAATCCCGTGGACAGGGGAGCCTGGTGGGCTGCCATCTATGGGGTTGCTCAGAGTTGGACATGATTGGAGTGACTTAGCAGCAGCAGCAACATAGTGCTGGGGAGTAATCTAATCTCATTGTAATTTTTATGGCTGAAGGAAGCTTCACAGTGTCTTTCTTAGTGGCTTTTACCAATTTATATTCCAAGGGTCAGTAAAGGAGGGTTCCTTGTCTCCACACCCTCTCCAGCACGTATTGTTTACAGAGCATTTGACGATGGCCATTCTGACTGGTGTGGTGTGATACCTCGCTGGTTTAGATTTGCATTTCTCTAGCATTTAGTAACGTTGACATCTTTCATGTGATTTTTTTTTTTTAAGGGTGTGAGTTAAACTTTAGGATGGACTGGCTGGATCTCCTTGCAGTCCAAGGGACTCTCAAGAGTCTTCTCCAACACCACAGTTCAAAAGCATCAATTCTTTGGTGCTCAGCTTTCACAAGAAGATCCAACCAGTCCATCCTAAAGGAGATCAGCCCTGGGATTTCTTTGGAAGGAATGATGCTAAAGCTTAAACTCCAGTATTTTGGCCACCTCATGCAAAGAGTTGACTCGTTGGAAAAGACTCTGATGTTGGGAGGGATTGGGGGCAGGAGGAAAAGGGGACGACAGAGGATGAGATGGCTGGATGGCATCACCGACTCGACGGACATGAGTTTGAGTGAACTCCGGGAGTTGGTGATGGACAGGGAGGCCTGGCGTGCTGCAATTCTTGGGGACGCAAAGAGTCGGACACGACTGAGCGACTGAACTGAACTGAGTTAAACTTACCACTTGAAATTGGTTTCTTGACCTAATGTCTTGTTCTGAATTCCTTTCCAATTACTACCTTTAGGACATTTCTCCAGGGCAAGTGTTTTTCACTTTCAACCCCTAGATTCTTGTGAATATTACAAGCTCAGCAGCACAGCTCTTCTTGGTGTTAGCACAGAAAATGGCCACAAGGGGACAGCACATCTCCTTGGCACAATCTCTACCCCCTCCCCCTGCCCCCATAATTTCCTTGTAACTTTATATTGTAATATAGTTGATTTCTGATATGTTTGTTTCAGGTGTATAGGGATTCGATTCCATTATACATAGGTGTTTAGTCTCTCTCAGTTCCTTTTTCATATATACATAATTACAGTATGTTCATAAACATCCCTGTGCTATTAAGTTATGTACTTTGATGATCAATTTCATATATAAATGGTATATGTTCATTCAAAGCTCTTAATTTCTCCCTCCTGTAGCTCTAAGTTGGGGGCTCTGCAGTTTGCAAGAGGCACCCCATGTTCTTTGTGGAAACACTACCTGCCCCATGCTCCCAGCTCCCTCAGCCCCCGGACACTCCAGCCTTGAGATGAAGCCAGTCTGGCTCCAGGTATGTGACACCAGCTCGGGTCACTGTGACCTGAGGGCAATAGAGTCAGCATTTTTTTTTTCATTTTTTCTGTTTTTATCCTTCCATTTGAGCTGGAGTATATAGGTGAATTCCAATCTTCGTTCCCCTCCCCCCACCCTTTTCAAATACTGCAACTGGTTCATTTCCACGTATATGTATACATATTTTGGGGGGGGGCGGTTCTTTTCCACACAGGAAAAGAGTGTTTGATGACAGAGTGTTTGGTATGTTTCCTTGTGTTACACAGTGGGTCCTGGTGACTTATTTTATAAACAATAGTGTGCGTATGGGCTGAAGCAGCTCATTTCTCCCTGCCCCACATCTTAATTTCTTGACAACCGAAAGTCCCTTTTCTAAGTCAGTGAGGCTGTGTCTGTTTTTGAAAGAAGCTCATTTGTATCCATTTTTAGATGACACCTTGATGTGATATTATATGATACATGTCTCTCTCTGTGTCCCTTACTTCACTTGAAATGATCATGTTTACTTCTGTGGATGGATCTGGCATTATAGCCTAGTTCTTTATGACTGAGAACTATTTCATGGTGTATACGTACCCCACCTTCTGAATCCATTCATAGGTCCTGGTCCATTTAGCTTGCTTTCTTCTCTTGGCTATTGAACCTAGTGGAGCCGAGATTGCAGGGATGTGTTTGTCTTTTCAAAAAATTTTTTTTCCTCCGGATTTATGCCCAGCCTTGGGATTGCTGAATCCTAAAGTAAATAACATAAGTAACGTCTATGTTTTTTTTTTAATGAACTTCCATGCTCTCTTCTCTCTGTGGATGTACCCATGTACATTGCAAACAGCAGTGCAGGAGGCTTCCCTTCTCTCCACGCCATCTCTAGGATTTATTCTTTAAGATGTTTTGAGATGGCCATTCTGAAAAATGTGAGGGCTTACCTCATTGGACTTTTGATTTGCCTTTTTCTGATAATTCATAATTTTGGGAGGTGGTTCAGAAATCACTGCATAGTGAGTATAGCCATGAAATTCAGTCACTTGCTCCTTGGAAGGAAAGCAATGACAAACCTAGACAGCATATTAAAAAGCAAGAGACATCACTTTTGCTGATGAAGGTCTGTACTCCAAGCTATGATTTGGACCAATCCATTCAGCTGTCATGAATGGATGTGAGAGTAAATCATAAAGAAGTCTGAGCACCCAAAGAATTGATGCTTTCCAATTTTGGTGTTGGAGAAGACTCTAGAAAGTCCTTTGGACAGCAAGATCAAATCAGTCAATCCTAAAGGAAATCAATCCTGGATATTCATTAGAAGGACTGATGCTGAAGCTCTAATACTTTGGCCACCTGATGCAAATAGCTGACTCAGTGGAAAGATCCTGATGTTGGGAAAGATTGAAAGCAAAAGGAGAAGTGGGCAGCAGAGGGTAAGATGGTTATATGCATAACTGACTCAATGGACATGAATATGAGTAAATGCCGGGAGATAGTGGAGGAAAGAGGGGCCTGGCATGTTGCAGTACCTGGGGTAACAAAGAGTCGAACTGACTTAGCGACTGATCAACAACAGTAATTCATGATTCTGAGCAGCTTTTCATGGGCCAATTGCAATCCACAGGCCATCCTTGGAGAAATATCCATTTTGATCTTTGGTCCATTTTTTTCGTGGGTTGTATGTACTTTTGATATTGAGTTGCAAGGGCTGTTTTTATGGTTTGAAGATGTATTCCTTGTGGGTATGTCCAGTTGGAATTTTTTTTTTTTGGATTCTGAGAGTTGTCCTTATCTTTCATTTAGGATTCCTTTGGTATGCAAATACTTTGAAGGTTAATTTGGTCAGGTTTCTGATTAGTGGTTTATTATTCACTATTCTAAAAGGCTTCACAGGTGTTACGAGTGGTAAAGAATCCACCTGCCTTTGCAGGAGACTCAAGACATGTGGTTCAATCCCAGGGTCAGGAAGATCCTTTGAGAAGGGCATGGATACTCACTCCAGTATTCTTGCCTGGAAAATTCTATGGACAGAGAGCCCAGCTGGCTACAGTCCATGGGGCTGCAAAGTGTTGGACACAACTGAGCGACTGAGCACACACTTCATTCTAAACTGCGGATCCACAAAGAACGCGCTGCGTATTTTTTCAACTTGTGTCCTCTTCATATTTTCTCAAGAATTTCATTGTACTCATCCTTACATTTCTTTACTTATACTATTTGGAATCTATTTCTATGTGAGGTTAGGGAGTATTCTAACATCATTGTTGTTTTCATGGTTGAAATAATCTTCACAGTGTCCTTCATAGGGGCTGTTACCAATTTACTTCCCAGGTATTGGTGGAGGAGGGTTCTCTGTCTCCAGCCCCTCTCCAGTACTGACTGTTTGTGGAGTGTTTGACAATGGCCATTCTGACTGATGTGATATAATACCTCACTGTAGTTTGGATTTGCAGTTCTCTAATATTTAGTGACGTTGACATGTTTCACATGATTAAAAAAATTTTTTTAACTCTTTATTGTGTATTGCAGTATAGCCTATTAATGATGTGATAGTTTCAGGTGAACAGTGAAGGGACTCAACCATACATACATGTGTTTAGTCGCTCAGTCGTGTCTGACCCTTGCGACCCCATAGACTGTAACCTGCCAGGCTTCTGTGTCTATGGGATTCTCCAGGCAAGAATACCAGAGTGGGTTGCCATTTCCTTCTCCCATGTGATTTTTTAACAGTGTGTGAGTTAAAGCTACCTCTTAAAATCGGCTTCTTTAAACACCTGCCTCATTTTAAATACTTTTTAGATGTCCACCCTTAGGATATTTCTGGAGGGCACTTTTTTACTTACTACCCTGGATCCTTGCGAATATTAAAATGCTCAGCATCGCAGCTTTTCTTGGTGTTGTTACAGAAAATGGCCACAAGGTGGCAGCACTTCTTCATACCACAATCTTTTTTTTTTTTCCTCTCTGTAATTTCCATGGGCTTCCCTGGTGGCTCCAAGAGTAAAGAATCCGTAATTTCCTTGTTATTTCATATTGGATGTAGTGGATCTCTGGTGTTTGTTTCAGGTGTACAGAAATTCGATTAATTTATATATAGATGTTTGTCTAAACTCTTTCCAGTCCTTTTTCGCATTAGATGATTACAGTGTTCAATAAACTTCCCTGTGCTATTCAGTATGTACTTTTGATCACCTATATGATATATGCACAGATGTGAGAGTTGGACCATAAAGAGGGCTGAGTGCTGAAGAACTGATGCTTTTGAACTCTGGTACTGGAGGACTCTTGAAACTCTTGGACAGCAACGAGATCAAACCAATCAACCTTAAAAGAAATCAACTCTGAATATTCACTGGAAGGGCTGATGCTGAAGCTGAAGCTCCAGTACTTTGGCCACCTGATGCGAAGAGCCAACTCACTGGAAAAAAAACCCTGATGCTGGTAAAAACTGAAGGCAGGAGAAGGGGACGACAGAGGATGAGAAGGTTGGATGACATCACCGACTCCATGGGCATGAGTTTGATCAAACTGCGGGAGACAGTGAAGTACAGGGAAGCCTGGTGTGCTGCAGTTCATGGGGGTCACAAAGAATCGGACATAACTGAGCAAGTGAATGAACCAACGAAGGAACAGATGTGTATATGTTAATTCCAGACTCTTAATTTATCCCGCCTATGTCAGAGGTTCGGGGTTCCGCAGAGGGTAACAGGCACTCCAGGTCCATTGTGGAGACGCTTGCTACATGCTCCAGGCTCACTCAGCCCCAGGACACTCCAACCATGGGACGGCTCCAGGGATGTGATGCTCGCCCAGCTCACTATGGCCTGACGGGAACAGAGTCAGCGTTTTCTTCTTCTTTGTTTCTGCTTTTAATCTATTATTTGAACTAATATATATATAGGTAAATTACAATCTGTTTTTTTTTAAATCCTTTTCAATTTACTGTAACTGGTTCACTTTCACATAGATGTATACATGTGTTTTGGTTTTTTTTTTCAGGTTCTTTTTCCATACAGGAGATTACAGAGTGTTATGTAAGATTCCTTGTGTTATGCAATGGGCCCTGGTGTCTTATTTTATAAATAGTTATGTACATATGTTAGTCTGAAGAAGCTCATTTCTCCTTGCCCCACATCTTACAATTCTTGGTGACCGAAAGTTTCTTTTCTAAGTCTTTGAGTCTGTATCTCCTTTTGAAAGAAGTTCATTTGTATCCATTTTTAGATTACACCTATTAAGCAGTATCATGTGCTGTTTTATCTCGCTGTCTCCCTAACTTCACTTAGAATGATCATGTCTACTTTTTCTGTGATTGGACTTTGCATTATATCCTCCTTTTTATGGTTGAGGCATGTTGCATTGTGTAAATATATACCCCACCTTCTGTATCCATCCATCTGTGCTTTTATAATTAGCTTGCTTCCCTTTCTTGCTTCTTGGTACCTTGTGGGGCCGAAATCACATGGGTATACTTTTCTATTAAAATTTTGGTTGTCTTGACCCAGCGGCCTGAACTCTATCCAGTCCAGACTAGAGACCCAAGCTGCTCAGGCTCCAGGGAAGGGATAGAAGTCAAAGTCAAGGAGGTTGGAGTGAATAAACTAGGCATTGCTTTTTTATTCCTTTTCTTTAACCTCATGCCCATGCTATGTTGGAGTATAGTCGATTTCCAGTTTTGGCTGGTGGTCAAGGTACAGCTACTTTGATTCAGTTATGACATATACATGCAGCATATCTGTTCTTTTTTGGATTCTTTTGCTAAAGATGTTATTGCAGAAGGTTGAACAAAGTACCCTGTGCTGAACATCAATCAGGTCCTGGTGGAGTATCTATTAGAGATACAGAGTTTTTGTATATGTGGAAGGAAGAAAAGGAAGGAGATAAGTTTTGTGAATTATATATTAATGTTACAGATATAGATTTCTATGTGTATATTGTTGTTGTTCAGTTGCTAAGCTGTGTCCGACTCTTTGTTACCCCATGGACCACAGCATATCAGGCCTCCCTATCTTTTACTATCTCCTGGAGTTTGCTCAAATTCATGTCCACTGGGTCGGTGATGCTATCTAACCATCCCTTCTCTGCCTCCCACGTTTCCTCTTGCCCTCAATTTTCCCACCATCAGGGTATTTTTCAGTGTCAGCTCTTCACATCGGGTGGCCAAAATATTGGAGCTTCAGCATCAGACCTTCAAAGGAATGTTCAGGGTTGACTTCCTTTAGGATTGACTCATTTGATTTCCTTGCAGTCCAAGAGACTTTCAAGAGTCTTCTCCAGCACCACATCTTGAAAGCATCAGTTCTTTGATGCTCAGCCTTCTTTATGCTCCAACTCTCAGATCTGTACATGACTACTAGAAATACCATAGCTTTGACTATATGGATCTTTGCTGACAAAGTGATGTCTCTGCTTTCTAAATGCTGTCTAGGGTGGTCATAGCTTTCCTTACAAGGATCAAGTGTATTCCACCAGGCTTCTCTGTCCATGGAATTCTCCAGGCATGAATACTGGAGTGGGTAGCCATTCCCTTCTCCAGGGAATCTTCCTGACCAAGAGATCGAAACCAAGTCTATATTTCACATATGAACTTATAGGTGCATATTTCATGTATGAAAGAATTTTTTATATTTCATGTATGAAAACATAGGTACCTATTTCTTATATGAAAACAGAATTTTCTGTACTTACGAATATATAAGTGCATATTTCACTAATGAAAATAGAAGTTTCCATACTTCACATATTAAAATATCATTGCATATTTCACATATTAAAATAGAATTTTCTATACTTTATGTATGAAAATATAGGTATATACATTTATAGCTCTAAAATCANGGTCACAAAGAGTCAGACACGACTGAGCGACTGAACTGACTGAACTGAACATTTGTAGAGTGAACTTGTTTGCTATCGTTCTTTAACCAAAAGAATAAAAACTTTGCTGTAATTTAAAATGATACTAAGTCTCACAAGCTTGAGCTAGGTAAAATGTGAGTTTCACCTGGACTTCCAGGGCAGCAGCTCTCAAATGTCAGTGTGCTTCAGTGCTCCAGATTCACCCAGAGGGCTTGTTAACTCCAATTGTCAGATGTAGTTCAGAGCTTGTGATCTGATAGATTAGCAAATATTAGTCTGGGGACCATAATAAAAATAATTGTGCCTTTTGAGTAATGCTTTTAAAGACTTAAAATAACTCTTCTAACTCAACTATACTGTCTTCTTAATGCATACAAAAGTCTTAATTTGAAACTAGAAGATTGCTAAGTGATTTCTATTTTAAAGCACTGTGACCTGAAATCACTATATAGGCATCAAAAATGATGTGATATAAGGTGTTTTGTCAGAGAACGCAGACAGAAGCAACTTTCAAATAACCATGTTCTTTCTGTAGTTAATTGGCTTGACTTGACTAGTTTTTTGTGAAGCAAAAATTAAGAGTAAAACTGCTATATGTGATTTTAAAAAATCCCATCAAAATTAGTTTCTTGATGGAATCCTTATTATCTTCTAATTTAAAAAATTTCCCATTTTTATTTTTTAGCTCTTTTTGATTATTTTTTGTGTTTGCAGCTAGCCATCGATTATTTTTTAAATTGAAGTACAGCTGGCTTACACTACTGTATTTGTCTTGGGTGCACAAGACCGTGATATAATATTTTTATGGAAAATTATATTTTTAAAGGTATTAGAAAATAAAGGCTATATTTCCCTGTGCTGGATACTATAGCCTTCTAGCTGATTCACTTTACACATCGTGGTTTGTATCTCTTAACCCTTTACTTCTATCTTGTCCCTCCAGCCTCCCTCTCCCCACTGGTAACCATTGGCTCTCTATATCAGTGAGTCTGTTCCTGTTTCATAGATAAGTTATTTTGTGTCATATTTTAGATTCAACATATAAGTGCTATCACATGGTATTTATCTTTGTGACTTCACTTAGTGTGATAATCTCGAGGTTCATGTTGCTGAAAATGGCATTTTAATCTTTTCTATATTTCACATATGAAAATATTGGTGCATACTTCATATATGAAAATGGAAATTTCCTGAAATCACATTTGAAAATCATGCATATTTCATATATAAAAATAGGACTCTCTTCACATATTAAAATATCAGTGCATATTTCACATATGAACATAGAATTTTCCATACTTCACTTATGACTATGGAAGTGCATATTTCATGAATGGAAATAGAGGTTTCTATATTTCACATATTAAAATATTGGTGCATATTTCATGTGTGAAAATAGACATTTCTATATTTCATATGTGAAAATAGACATTTTATATATGAAAAGGTATAAACATTTGTAGACTGAACTCCTTTGCTATTGTTTTTTATACAAAATAATCAAAATTTTACCGTAACTTATAATGATGAGTGTTTACTATGTGGGCTTGGTAAAATGTGTTTCGCCGGGACTTCTAAGGCCATAGTTCTCAAACTTCAGTGTGCTTCGGGGCTTCAGAATCACCTGGAGGACTTATTAGCTCAAATTGTCAGATTGCAGTTCCAGACCTTCTCGTTTAGTAGATTTGCAAATACCAGTCCATGGGCCATAATGAAAATCACTGTGCCTTTTGAGTAAAGCTTTTAAAGACTTAAAATAACTCTTCTAACTCAAGTATACTGCCTTACATCTTAATAGATACAAAAGTATTAATTTGAAACCAGAAGATTGCTAAGTGACTTCTATTTTAGGGCATTGTGAACTGAAATTGATATGTAGGCATCCAAAATAAAGTGTTTTGTCAGAGAACATTGACAAAAGCAACTTAACTTTCAAAAAAATATTTATTCTGTAGTTAACTGGCTTGACTTGACTATTTCTTTGTGAAACAAATTTATTTAAGAGTAAAACTACTTAATATGATTATTTAAAATCTAATTGAAAGTAATTTCTGGACGGAATCTTCTGTTTTTGAAATTTTCTGTCTTATTTTACTAACTGTTTTATTGGTTATTTTTTGTCTGTAGCTAACCATCAGGGCTTCCCTTGTGGCTCAGCTGGTAAAGAATCTGCCTGCAATGCAGGAGACCTGGGTTTGATCCCTGGGTTGAGAAGATCCCCTGGACATCAACTATATTTTTAAACTGAAGTACAGTTGATGTACATTCCTATATTTGTTTTGGGTGTACAACATAGTGATTCAATATTTTTATGAAATAAACTATTTAAAGGTATCACAAAATAATGGCTATATTTCACTCTGCCATACACTATATCCTTGTAGCTTATTTATTCTACAGATAATGGTATGTATCTCTTATTTTCCTACCCCTATCTTGCTTCTCCCACTTCCCTCTCCACACTGGCAACCATTAGTTCTCTATACCAGTGAGTCTGTTTCTGTTTCATAGATAAATTCATTTGCATCATATATTAGATTCCACATATATATCAAACCATATAATATTTGTCATTGTCTTTCTGACTTACTTTACTTAGTGGGATCATCTCTAAGTTCATGTTGCTGAAAATGGCGTTATATTAATACTTTCTATATGTGCATATTTTACATTGTCTTTCTGACTTACTTTACTTAGTGGGATCATCTCTAAGTTCATGTTGCTGAAAATGGCGTTATATTAATACTTTCTATATGTGCATATTTTATCTCTGAAAAGGGAATTTTCTATATTTCATATATGAAAATTGAGGTCCATATTTTATATATGAAAGTGGTAGATTTTTTGTATTTCATATATGAAAACTGAGGTCCTTATTTCATATATCAGTTCAGTGCAGTCACTCAGTCATGTCTAACTCTTTGTGACCCCATGGACTGCAGTACGCCAGGCTTCCCTGTCCATCACCAACTATGGGAGCTCATTCAAACTTATGTCCATCGAGTAGGTGACATCCGACCATCTCATCCTCTGTGGCCCCCTTCTTCTCTGCCTTCAATCTTTCTCAGCATCAGGGTCTTTTCAAATGAGTCAGTTTTTTGCATCAGGTGACCAAAGTTTTGGAGTTTCAGTTTCAGCATCAGTCCTTCCAATGAATATTCAGGACTCATTTCCTTTAGGATGGACTGGTTGGATCTCCTTGCAGTCCAAGGGACTCTCAAGAGTCTTCTCCAACACCACAGTTCAAAAGCATCAATTCTTTGGCGCTCAGTTTTCTTTTTAATCCAACTCTCACATCCATACATGACTACTGGAAAAACCATAGCTTTGACTAGATGGACCTTTGTTGGAAAAGTAATGTCTCTGCTTTTTAATATGCCATTTAGGTTGGTCATAGCTTTCTACCAAGGAGCAAGCATCTTTTAATTTCATGGCTACAGTCACCATCTGCAGTGATTTTGGAACCCCCAAAAATAAAGTCTCTCACTGTTTCCATTGTTTCCCCATCTATTGCCATGAAGTGATGGGACCAGATGCCATGATCTTAGTTTTCTGAATGTTGAGTTTTAAACCAACTTTTTCACCCTCCTCTTTCACTTTCCTCAAGAGGCTCTTCAGTTCCCCTTCGCTTTCTGCCATAAGGTTGGTGTCATCTGCATACCTGAGGTTGTTGATATTTCTCCCAGCAATCTTGATTCCAGCTTGTGCTTCATCCAGCCCGGCATTTTGCATGATGTACTCTACATATGAGTTAAATAAGCAGGGTGACAATATACAGCCTTGACATATTCCTTGCTCGACTTGGAACTGGTCTGTTGTTCCATGTCCAGTTCTAACTGTTGCTTCCCGACCTGCATACAGATTTCTCAGGAGGCAGGTGAAGTGGTCTGATATTCTCATCTCTTTAAGAATTTTCCACAATTTGTTGTGAAGTGGTAAAATTTTCTGTATTTTATATATTAAGTGAGAGTAGCATATTTCATATATGAAAGTGGTTGAACCTTTTATATTTCATATACGAAAACAGGTCAATATTTCATATAGTAAAGTGGTAGANGTTGAACCTTTTATATTTCATATATGAAAACAGGTCAATATTTCATATAGTAAAGTGGTAGAATTTTCTATATTTCATATATGAAAGAGTAGCACATTTCATATATGGAAATGGGAGAGTTTTCTATATTTCATATATGAAAATAGTGGTGCATAAAATGATAGAATTTCCTTTACTTCATATATGAAAATAGAGTGACTGAACAAAAAAAGTCCTGTCTATTGCTGATTATGTTTACACGTGACCGTGTGCTTCTATAATGAGCTCATTTAGACCTGACCCTGTTCTGTCTACACTAGGACTGGAGACCTGGGTGGGACCTGGCCTGCCCCTGTCCTGGAAAACTCCACGCCTGCGTCTGAATGTCAGCGCTCAGATGTCTGAGGTCTGGAGCTGAGGTGGCTGCTCCGGGCAGCGTGCTGTTCTCTGAGGGGGCTCCGTGGCCCTCCCGGGGTCGGGGCTGCAGTGGGCTCTGAGTGTCTCCCCCTGCCAGGTTCCCCCTCCCCGGGGCGTGGAGGCGCCTCAGGTGGGCTACCTGGTAATTATTCCAATTTTCTAGCTCATGCAGGTTGAATAGGGAGGCAGGTTCATCTGCTGAACTGATTCCAGGGATGAGGCAAGAAGTCAGCGGGCAGCAGGTGAGGTTGCTGCTGTGATCTCCTTCCGGTCGACTCTCCTCAGAAGAGAACAGTGCTGCCCCCCAGCCTTCCGCCCAGCTCTCCGGTTTTTTCATCATCTCAGCAGGACAGGAAAGACACAGCCTGCCAGAACCAAGGTAATGTGTTCAACTCTAGCACGAGCTTTCAAACCAGCAAAAAATCTCACAGAACTAAAATGAAGACAGGAGGGGCCTGCCTTCTCAGGGACCACTGTGGGGAGAGGGGGGGACCCTTCACTTCTTTCTAGGGTCCCAGGAGGCCCCAGGGACCTGGCTGGTTTATGCACTGGGGGCCCACTGGCCACAGCCATGGTGTCCTGACCAAGGGGATGTGTGACCTCAGGTGGGGGGTCTGGGGACTGTGTGAGTCTCACCCCCTCTGCAAGGTCAGGATCGTGTGCGGGGAGACCCCACACGCAAAGCTAAGATAGAGGGAAGAACACGTGAGAGCTCCCGTTGTGTTTAGGAATGAATACTTCATGATATTCACTTTATATGTGCCTGTGTGCCTCCTGCGAGGTTCCCCCTCCCTGGGCCTCCTGGAGACTCCTCAGGTGCACTATCTTGTAATTATTCCATTTACCAGCATGAGCGTGGTGGGACAGGAGGCAGGTTTACCTGGTGAGTTGATTGCAGGGCACGTGGATCAGGAAAAAGCCAGTGGGATCAGCTGAGGTTGCTGCCGTTATCTCCTTCCGGCTGACCACCCCTACTCAGAAGACTCCAGACCTGCCCCTCGTCTTCCTGCCCTGCATCTGGTGTGTTTTCTCAGCATTTCAGTGGCACGAGAAAGGACCGAGCCTTCCAAAACCAAGGTAGTGCGTGCAACATGATCATGACAGCTATAGAAACAGTTAGTATCACAGAACCAAGGGGAGGGGGAGGACTTCTCTGGAAAAGTGTGGGGAGAGGAGAGCAACCCTACCCTTCTTTCTACCAAGCCAGGAGGTTACAGGAACCCACTCATTTCCACCTCAGGGGTCCAACCAGCAGAGACCTGGTGTCCTAACCAAGGGTCGTGGGGCCCCAGGTGCAGGGACTGGGCAGGAGGTGTCACCTTGGAGACTGAGGACCTGTGTCCCTGGTTCAGTCCTGGGGACTGTGTGAGCTCACCCCACCCACATGGGTCAGGATCCTGTGCCGGAGCCGCCACAGGAGATCCCACTCATGACAAAGGTCGTGTGGAAGAGAACTGTTAAGCAAGGCTTCAGAACTCAAGGGGCTCCCTAGGCTTTCTCGAGCATCTACCCCAAAACCAGAATCTGTCTGTTTTACTGTTCCATGACTTTCCCCAACTCCTCTGACATTAACAGGGGACTGACCCTGACCACCTTTCTCTGGAGAAAATCAACTTAGGGCTATAGCTAATAAGTCTCCTGGACATGAGAAGAATATTTCATATTAAACCCCCTCTATTAGCATTCAAGCTTGCTTGGTAGGTATATCCAGACTCTTACAGCTATGCATACAATTATTTACAGCCTCCCAACTGTGAGAAGCATAGAAAGCCTAAAATATAGAGCCTTTGAAAGAGTCAAAAGTTATTAGAGCAGTGCTAGTGCTGATGTAGGATTTCATTATTGGGCCAATACTTGTTGCTAAGTTCCCATATCTCTTATCCACTGTGCACCTGGGAATGCATTAGTTAACATAGTGAGAATGCTAGAAAAACAAGTGTAGCCTTGAATTTAACCATATCGGACTGTTGAGCTAATTGGTTCTTTTTTGTAACTCACTTTGCTCTGTGTAAAACGTAACTCTTTTTGGCATTTTTCTGAGGCTGACATAGATTAGAAATATAAAGAAAAACACTTTTAGGGAAAATAAGTTTTCTAGTTGAGCAGTCTTTATCAAAAGAGGGTCATAAAATGTTCACAGGCCTCCAAGGCCAGAAGATACTGTACACAACATCTTTTGTGGGAAAGGTATGCAAAAAAATCATGGTTTCGATAAGGGCAACACTGCTGGAATGATGGGCTGACTCTGTATGACCTTGCATCTTTCATTTCTCTCTATGTGCAAAAAAGGTATATAAGTCCCATTTAAAAATAAAGCTATGGGCCTCGCTAATCAAAGCAGCCTGGTCTCCTCGTGTCAATCATTTTCCTCCTCTTACTCCCTCTTTCAGGCTGGTTCCCATCTGGAGTACAGAAGTCCAACGTGTCTACTTATTTGCCTGGGTTTCTAAGACCTGAACGGGAAGGCGCCCTGTGCCTTCACTCCCTCCGGAGGCTGGGAGGGCACCTGCGGCCTCACGTGGACGGTGCAAATCTCTTGTCTTGAGACTTTATTGACTTTCTGTATAAACCAAGGAACATCAGCCTCTTTTCTTCTCTCCTCTGTTTTCTTATCTACAACATTCTTAACTATCTCTCTCTCTAAATCAGTCTCAATCGCCGATGCTGTTTCTCCTTCGGGTTTCCCTGGATCCTGCGTGGGCTGGACCCCGGCGATCCTGTATCCTGGAGACCCCCCGTCTGCTCTTTACCTGCAGTGTGTCTCGTCCCCTCTGAGATTCCCATCCTCTGAATTGAGGGTGTTGCCCTGATTGACTTGTGGTCCTTATTCTTCTCTTCATCTTGTCGCAGTCACATGAGGTCAGGCAGCTCCGCGTGGGTCATGTTAATATCACAGCAGATCACATATCCAGTTCATAGGGGTCACCACTGTCTGGCTTCCCTAGACTGAGCCCAGGTAATTTGTAATTGCATTATTTTATATTGGAGTAAAGTTTGATTTCTGATGTTTAGTTCTAGGCATACATGAATTTGATTCAGTTATGCATAGATATATATCTAGTCTTCTGTTTTTTTCTGTTTATTCAGGAGAGTTCCCTGTTCTATTCGGTTCTAGTCCCTATTCTATTCAGGTCCTTTTTCATTGTCAACTTGATATGTATTAGTGTGTATATTTCATCCAAACTCTTAATTTATCCCTCCCTTCAGACTTTCGTTTGATAATATAATCCTAATCTTGTTTTCTCAGGCTGTGAGTCTGTTTCTTTTTTGTACATTAGTTTGTTGGTATTTATAGATTCTATCTATTTGTGATATCTTAGGGTATTTAACTTACCTCATATAGAACGGTAATTTTTTGGTTCATCCATGATGTGCCAACGTGATTATTTTCTGTTCTATGGCTGAATAGTATTCCAGGGTACAGATGTACCCCGCAGTCTTCATTCTTCTGTCAGTGGACATTTCGGTGGATTCTGTGTCTTGACTATTGTAAACAGTGATGCCCTGAAAATCAAGGTGAGTGTGCCATTTGAATGATGCTTTTCTCTGGACCTAAGCTGAGGAACGGGATCACAGGATCATATGTTACCTCTGTGTTTAGTGTTTCAAGGAGCCTCCATGCTGTTTTCCATAGTGGCCTCACCATTTGCATTCCCACCAAGATTGCAGGGGGATTCCCTTTTCTGTACATCTTCTGCAATATTTGGTCTTTGTAGATCTTTTTGATGATGGTCACTGTGACCAGTGTGAAGTGATACCTTATTGGAGCTTTGATTGGCACTGATTTAATAATCATTGATGTGGAGTATCCTTCCATGTGCTTTTATTATTTACACCTTGTGAGTACAATTTACCTCTTGAAACTGGCTTCTTGAAACTTGGCCATGTTTGGAGTTCTTTCGCAATAATTTACCCTTGGACATTTCTTGAGGGCAGGTGTCATTTAAAGCCCTGTTGGACATGTGACTATTAGGAGCCCTTCAGCATCTGTTTTATGGCTCTCCTGCTGGCTCAGTGGCAAAAATCCGCCTCCAAAGCAGGAGACTAGCAGGAGATACGGGTTCAACCCTTGGGTCGGGAGGATCCCCTGGAGTAGGAAATGGCACCCCACTCTAATAGTCTTGCCTGGGAAATCCCATGGACAGAGGAGCCTGGCCAGCTATAGTCCATGGGCTTGCACAGCGTCAGACAGGACTGAGTGCCTAAACGACAGCAGCAGCTCCTGTTTTCAGGTGTATTATTGTTCTGAATCAGCCCTTTACTCCCGGCACGCCCTCCACATTTCCTTTTTGGTAACGGTGAGTTTCTGCTCTAAGTCTGTGGATCTGTTTCTCCTTTGTAATGAAGTTCATTTGTATCCGTTTTTCGATTACACCTAGAAGTGATATTACATGACACTTGTCTGTCCCCGTTCCCCTTACTTCCATTGGAATGATCATCTCTAGCGTCTTTCCTGCAGCGGGGCTTGGCAGTATTTCCTGCCTCTTTATGGCTGAGAAATAATGCGTTGTGTACATGTACCCCACTGTGTATCCATTCAACTGTGATTTCTACAGTTAGCTTGCTTCTCAGACTTGGCTTTGTGAGACTGCAGGGGTTCCTGTGTCTTTTAAATATTTGATTTTCTTCAGGTTTACGCCCAGGTATGGGATTGCTGAGTCCTAAAGTATTTCTATGATATTTTTAAAATGAACCTCCGTACTGTTCTCCCTACTGGATGTTCATATGTGGATTGCGACCAACAGTGCAGGGGGTTCTCCTTGTCTCCACATTTATTCTTTTAAAAATAATTTTATTTACTAATTTATCTTTGGTTGCACGGGGTCTTGCTTGCTGAGTGCAGGCTTTATCTGCGCTGCTGTCTGGTTTCACTGTGCAGGCTTCTCATTGCGGGGGCTTCTGGTTGCAGAACGCAGGCTCTCGAGTGCCAGGCTTCACTGTTCTGGCGCGAGGGCTCAGCAGCTGTGGTTCAAGGGCCCCAGAGCACAGGCTCCATAGTTGTGGCAAATGGTCTTGGTTGTCCCATGGATGTGGAATCTTCCCAGCCCAGGGATCGAACTTGTGACTCTTGCATTTGCAGGCAGATTCTTAATCACTGCACCAGGGAAGTCTTTGAATTTATTCCTCAAGATGTTTTGAGATGGCCATCTGACCAAAGTGAGTGCTTAGCCTATTGATTTGTCTTTCTAATAATTAGTGATGCTGAGCATCTTTTCACATGCCTAAGTGCATTCTGTAGACCTTCCTTAGAGAAATACCCATTTCAATCTTTGGCCCATTTTGTTTTGGGGATGTGTTTATTTTTGATATCGAGTCACGAGCTGTTTGTATGTTTTGAAGATGAATCCCTTGTGGGCAATTTCCTTTGCAGATTCCTGTGTATTTGTTTGTCTTCACCACCGAATTTATCCCTGAGGCTTGGGGGGATTGCTTGTTTGTGTTTGAATTCTAAGATCTGTGTGTGTGTGTTTTAAATGAGTTCTTTTGTTTACTTGTAAAATTTTTGCCTGTAAAGGATATACTGTTCTTTTGTCTTCCTCTCTCTGGTTGATTTTAGTTAGTTGTTTGTCAGTTGCTTCATTTGCTGCTATTTCCTCCCATTCCGAAGGCTGTCTTTTCACCTTGCTTATAGTTTCCTTTGTTGTGCAGAAGTTTCAAATTTTAATTAGATCCCATTTGTTTATTTTTGCTTTTATTTCCAGTATTCTGGGAGGTGGTTGACTTTAGTTAGTTTGTGATCCTCCAAGGACCCTCCTGGTAGCAACCAACGACATCATTTCATAATTTCTGCGGTGACTTTTCATGGCTGAGTAATAGGCATTGCGTATAGGTACCACATTTTCTTGAAGCTTGAACCTGCTGGTAAACATTTTCTTAGGACCCTGCCTCAGGTACTGTGAATAGTGCTGCAGTGAATGTGGGGGTGCATGTCTTTTTGAAGGATGGTTTTCTCAGGCTATAGGCCCAGTGTGGGTATGTTGATCCCAGGCTTAGCTCTCGTGAAAGGTTCTTTTTCTTCTGGCATGGAGGAGGCTGTCTTTTCTAGGGGTTGTTGGCAATGTCCATTTCCAACCAATGTGCCATGGGATTCAATCATCTCTTGACTCTCTCCCATATTGACAGTTGGTGGACCTGTGCGGATGTCCATTCTAAATGGTGGGATTTGATCTCCTGTTGTCATTCTGATTGTCATTCCTCCTTTAAAAATTAGGGATGCTGAACATCCGGTCCTGTGGCTGATTGGTGTTTTTTCGTCCCTTTTTTCTGTCCATAGAGGACTTGAGGAAATTTACCTGTGGCGGTTGGCTTCTTGAAGTAGGTTGTGTTTGTAATTTATTTCTGCCATAGCGGCCCCAGGACATTTCCTGAGGACAGCTGTCAATTAACCCCCACAGTTCAGTTCAGTTGCTCAGTTGTATCCAACTCTTTGCGACCCCACGAATCACAGCACGCCAGGCCTGTCCATCACCATCTCCTGGAGTTCACTCAGACCCACGTCCATCGAGTCAGTGATGCCATCCAGCCATCTCATCCTTGGTCGTCCCCTTCTCCTCCTGCCCCCAGTACCTCCCAGCATCAGTCTTTTCCAATGAGTCAACTCTTCGCATGAGGTGGCCAAAGTACTGGAGCTTCAGCTTTAGCATCATTCCTTCCAGAGAAATCCCAGGGCTAATCTCCTTCAGAATGGACTGGTTGGATCTCCTTGCAGTCCAAGGGACTCTCAAGAGTCTTCTCCAACACCACAGTTCAAAAGCATTAATTCTTTGGCGCTCAGCCTTCTTCACAGTCCAACTCTCACATCCATACATGACCACAGGAAAAACCATAGCCTTGACTAGACGGACCTTAGTTGGCAACGTAATGTCTCTGCTTTTAAATATACTATCTAGGTTGATCATAACTTTTCTTCCAAGGAGTAAGCGTCTTTTAATTTCATGGCTGCAGTCACCATCTGCAGTGATTTTGGAGCCCCCCAAAATAAAGTCTGACACTGTTTCCACTGTTTCCCCACCACAAGCGCTGTGAACTGGAGGGGGTCAGTAAGCACAGCTGTGTTCAAGTTGTAGTTACAGGAAATTTCCACAAGGTGGCAGCACTTCCTCATGGCCAACTCTGGTCCTCCCGCAACCAGAGCCTATGGAAAGTTAGTGTCCTGGGCTGGGAATTAGAGAGGAATGCGCCCCAGCAAACAAGGGCTTGTGTCTCACGGTTGTTCTCCTTAAAGCTTCTCCCCTCCCCTCCAGACTCGTTCCAGCCTGGGCCGTAACCCCGATGAGGGACCTAAGAGGCTGCACTCAGGAAGGATTGAATTGGGGACCCCAGCACCAGGACCCCTAGCGACTGGTAAGTTTTCCAAGGTCCTCAAGGTCAGAGGGTGTGCCAGCATCCTTGGGTGCACTAGGGACTGTGGTCCCAGACAGAGAAAACTAGGCAGTGCAGGGGTACTTGGGATCTAAATTAAGGGTACCCTCCCTGGTGTCATAAGGTAGCAGCCCAAGTCAGGTAGGCTCGGGATGGATAGTGCTTTATTTCCTTTCCTTTCCTTTAATCTCAAGCCATGGCTATTTTTGAATAGAGTTGGTTTGTGGTTTTGTGCTTGCCATCAGTGTACAGCCACTTGCTTCAGTTTTGACATATACATACAGCATATCTCTTCCTTTGTGGGTTCTTCTTCCATCGAGAATATTGTCGAACTTAGAGAAAAGTTCCCTGTGCTGGACATCAGATCCTTGTGAGTATCTATCAGAGATACAGATATTTGTGTGTGTGTGAATGTGAAAGGGAGGAAGGAGATAATCCTTGTGGATAATTTATTACAAGTACAAATTTTGGTGCATACCTTGGGGTAAGGGCTTTCTGTGTATTTGTTAGTCCCAACCTCCTAGTTTATCCCGGCCCTCTATTGTCTCATTTCTTTTTTGAATTCTTTGCTAGTATTTGAATTCTCAGAGGCTCCTTTTGCATTGTAAATTCATTGTTTTTCATCCTTTTTTAAATTTTGCCGAGGAGGTTCATCATCTGCAATATTCCTCTTTTGGCTGCTTTCACTTAGGGTATGATCCTCCAAGGGCCACCCTTGTGTCCACTAGTGGCCTAATTGCACAATTTCATGGCACTATTTTTGTGGTTGAGTAACAGTCCATGGAGTATAGGTACACGACTTAAGTTTTAAGCTATCGGTGGAGACTTTGTGGTTCTGTGTGCTGACTACTGTAATTAGTGCTGCAGTGAACGCTGGGGTGCATGTGTCTTTTTTAGGCATGGTTTTCTCGGGCTCTAGGCCCTGATGTGATAAGCCCTAGGCTTACCTGTCTTAAAATTTTATTTTCTGGTATGCAGAGACTGTCTTTCTAGTAACTGTTGCCAATGTCCATTCCACCAACTGTGTAGGGGGGTTCCCTCCCCTCTTGCCTCTCTCCTCCATTTATTGCTTGTAGACTTGAGCCGTTGTTCATCTGATTGGTATGGTTTGGGGTTTGCTGTCATTTTATTGGACTTCCCTGGTGGCTCAGACGGGGAAGCGTCTGCCTACAATGCGGGAGACCTGGGTTCAATCCCTGGGTTGGGGAGATCTCCTAGAGAAGGAAATGGCAACCCACTCCAGTATTCTTGCCTGGAAAATCCCATGGATGGAGGAACCTGGTTAGGTTACAGTCCATGGGGTCGCAAAGAGTCAGACACGACTGGGATGCTGAGGATCTTGTCCTGCGGCCATCAGTGTTTTTGTTTTGTTTCTTTTCTTTTCCCTCAAAGCATGTGAGGGAAATTTACCTGTTGCAGTTGACTTCTTGAAAGTTGGCTGTGTTTGGCATTTGTTTCTGCAGTACTGCCCCTGGGCCTTTCCCGAGGGCATCTGTCATTAAGAGCCCCCCAGGGCTTGTGAATTGGAAGTGTGAGTAAGCACTGCTTGTCAGGTTGCAGAGGTCGGCTGCCATTCTTCACGCCCAACTCTGGTTCCTGGGGCAAGGAGATCCTTAGGAAAACTGGCTTCATGAGCTGTTTATTTGAGTGGAATGTGCCTGAGCAAACACTCAGGGGCTCACGTCTCACTACTACTTCTCCCTAAAAGTCTGGCCCTCCCCTCCAGACAACACCCAACTTGGGCCACAGCCCCTGCAGAGGGGCCTAGGAGGCTGCACTCTCAGGAAGGAGGCTTGAATTGGGGCCCCTGGTACGAGGAGAACCAGTGCAGCACTTGGCCACTCAGTCGTGTCCAACTCTTCCCAGCCTCTTAGACGGCAGCACGCCAGGCTCCTCTGACCATGGGGATTCTCCAAGCAAGAATACTGGAGTGGGTTGCCATGCCCCCCTCCTGGGGTTGTCCCCAAGCCAGGGATCGAACCCAGGTCTCCTGCATTCCGGGAGGATTCTTTCCTGTCTAAGCCACTGGGGAAGCCTAGAGGCTAGGTGAATTTTTCCAAGGTCCTGGAGGTCAGAGGGTTGCTCCACCATCCTTTGGGTACACTGGGGACTTTGTTCAGACCTGAGCAAATCGGACGGTACAGGCTGTAGAGGGGGCTCAGTTGGGGTCAGCCTGCCCAGCTGTCTCTACCCCATCCAGTGCAGCCATGGGACCCAAGCCGGCTCAGGCTCCAGGGATGGTAGCACCCAAGTCAAGGAGGTTGAAGGGAACAAAATAGAAGACTTTTCTGTCTTTTCTTTAATCTCCAGTTTTGTGCTTATTGTCAGTGTAGAGTCACCTGATTCAATCATGACACGTAAAGAGCTTCTCTCTTCTTTGGGGGATTCTTTGCCATAGAGTTTATGGCCGGAGGTTGAACAAATTTCCCTCTGCCTAAAGTCAAGTCCTAATGGATTAGTTATTGGAGATACAGATGCTGGCTTTTTTTTTTTTTTTTTTTTGTATTTGTGGAAGCAAGGAAGAAAGGAAAGAGACAATCCTTCTGAATTATTTAAGACACATAGAGATTTCTGTGTATATGTTATGGAAACAGATTTTTGTGTATATACAGAAGGAAGAAAGAAATAGAAAAAGACAGTTGTTGTGGATTACCTATGACAGATACAGATTCCTGTGTCAATATTTGTCTTAACCACTGAAGTTACCCCTGAGACTTGTGTGTTTCTTATTTGGGGATTGCTTGTTTGGGTTTGAATTCTAAGGGAATTTGGGGGTGTTAAATGAGTCCCTCCATATATTTTGAAATTGTTGCCTGCATGGGATATATATTTTTTCTTCCTCCTCTGTGTTCCCTTAGTGTATGATCCTTCAAGGTCATTCCTGGTAGCGACCAATGGCATATATGTTCATAATCTCTGTGGTGGCTTTTCATGGCTGAGTAGTAGGCATTGTGTGTAGGTGCCACGTCTTCCTGAAGCTTTATTCTATCGGTAAGCATTTTCTGGGGACTGTGTCTTGCACACTGTAAGCAGTGCTGCAGTGACCGTTGCACCTGCCGTTATGAATGACGGTTTTCTTGGGATGCAGGCCCGGGTGCGGGTATTTCAGATTCTAGGCTTAGCTCCCCTGAAAGGTTTTTTTCTGGCCTGTGGAGGAGCTCTTCTCTAGGGCTGGTTGCCAATGGCCATTCCCAACCACTGTATCATGGGGTCCAATCGACTCCTGACTCTCTCCCGCATTTACTGTGGGTACACATGCGAGGATGTCCATTATGGATGGCGGGGTTTTATTTCCCATTCTTGTTTTGATTGTCATTTCTCCTTTAACAGTTAGGGAGGATCAACATCTGGTCTTGTGGCCATGTAGCGTTTCTCCCCCTGCTTTCTTCCCTCCATAAATGACTTCAGGAAATTTACCTGTGGCAAATGGCTCCTTCAAGTAGGTTGTGCTATTGGAAGAGGGTGTTTGCTATGACCAGTGTGTTCTCTTGGCAAAACTCTGTTAGCCTTTGACCTGCTTCATTTTGTACTCCATGGCCAAATTTGCCTGTTATTCCAGGTATCTCTCGACTTCCTATTTTCCCATTCCTTTTGCATTCTCGTCCCCTATAATGAAAAGGACTTTTTTGGGTGTTAGTTCTAAAAGGTCTGGTAAATCTTCATAGAACTGTTCAGCTTTTTCAGTATTCCTGGTTGGGCCATAGACGTGGATTACTGTGATACTGAACGGTTTGCCTTGGAAACAAACAGAGATCATTCTGTCGTTTTTGAGACTGCACCCAAGTACTGCATTTCAGAGTCTTTTGTTGACTCTGCGGGCTACTCCAATTCTTCTAAGGGATTCTTGCCCACGGTAGTAGATGTAATGGTCATCTGAATTAAATTTCGCCCATTCCAGTCCACTTTAGTTCTCTGATTCCTAAAATGTCAATGTTCACTCTTGCCATCTGCTGTTTGACCACTTCCAATTTGCCTTGATTCACGGACCTAACATTCCAGATTCCTATGCAATATTGTCCTCTACAGCATCAGACCTTCCTTCCTTCCATTACCCGTCACATCCACTGGGCATTGTTTTTGATTCGGCTCTGTCTCTTCATTCTTCCTGGAGTAATTTCTCCACTCTTCTCTGTTAGCATATTGGGCACCTACCAACCTGGGAAGTTCATCTTTCAGTGTCTTGTCTTTGCATTTTCATACTGTTCATGGGTTTCTCAAGGCAAGAATACTGAAGTGGTTTGCCATTCCCTTCTCCAGTGAACCATGTTTTTCCAGAACTCTCCAGCATGACCCATCCATCTTAGGTGGCCCTACATGGCATGGCTAAAGACTGGGAGCAGATTGTGGCTCAGATCATGAACTCCTTATTGCAAAATTCAGACTTAAATTGAAGAAAGTAGGGAAAACCACGGACCATCCAGGTATGACCTAAATCAAATCCCTTGTGATTATATAGTGGAAGTGAAAAAGAATAGATTCAAGGGATTAGATCTGATAGAGTACCTGAAGAACTATGGACAGAGGTTCCTGACATTGTACAGGAGGCAGTGATCAACACCATCCCCAAGAAAAAGAAATGCAAAATGGTTGTCTGAGGAGGCCTGACAAATAGCTGAGAACAGAAGAGAAGTTAAAGGCAAAGGAAAAAAGGGAAGATACACCCATTTGAATGTAGAGTTCCAAAGAACAGCAAGGAGAGAAAGAAAGCCTTCCTCAGTGATCAGTGCAAAGAAATAGAGGTATGGGAAAGACTAGAGATCTCTTCAAGAAAGTTAGAGATACCAAGGGAACATTTCATGCAAAGATGGGCACAATAAACAACAGAAATGGTATGGACCTAACAGAAGCAGAAAATATGAAGAAGAGGTGGCAAGAAGACACAGAAGAACTGTACAAAAAAGATCTTCATGACCCAGACAATCACGATGGTGTTATCACTCACCTAGAGCCAGACATCCTGGAATGTGAAGTCAAGGGAGTATTAGACAGCATCACTACGAACAAAGCTAGTGGAGATGATGGAATTCCAGTTGAGCTATTTCAAATCCAAAAGATGATGCTGTGAAAGTGCTGCACTCAATATGCCAGCTTATTTGGAAAACTCAGCAGAGGCCAAAAGACTGGAAAAGGTCAGTTTTCATTCAAATTCCAAAGAAGGGCAATGCCAAAGAATGTTCAAACTACCACACAATTGCACTCATCTCACACACTAGAAAAGTAATGCTCAAAGTTCTCCAAGTGAGGCTTCAACAGTACTTGAATCGTGAACTTCCAGACATTCAAGCTGGATTTAGAAAAACCAGAGGAACCAGAGATCAAATGGCCAACATCCAATGGGTCATCAAAAAAGCAAGAGAATTCCAGAAAAATTCTACTTCTGCTTTACTGATTACACCAAAGCCTTTGACTATGTAGACCACAAAAAACTGGAAAATTCTTCAAGAGATAGGAATACCAGACCACCTGATCTGCCTCCTGAGAAATCTGTATGCAGGTCAAGAAGCAACAGTTAGAACCAGACATGGAACAAAAGACTGGTTCCAAGTCAGGAGTACATCATGGCTGTCTATTGTCACCCTTCTTATTTAACTTATATGCAGAGTCCATCGTGTGAAATGCCAGGCTGGATGAAGCACAAGCTGAAATCAAGATTGCCAGGAAAAATATCAATAGCCTCAGATATGCAGATGATACCATCTTTATGGCAGAAAGTGAAGAAGAACTAAAGAGCCTCTTGAAAGTCAAAGAGGAGAGTGAAAAAGCTGGCTTAAAACTCAACACTCAAAACCTAAGATCATGGCTCCCAGTCCCATCACTTCATGGCAAATAGATGGGGAAACAATGGAAACAGTGAGAGACTTTATCTTCTGGTTGTTGAGCATCATCCCTTATGGAAGAAAGTAAAAAACTAAAGTGCCTCATGATGAAAGTGAAAGAAGAGAATGAAAAAGCTGGTTTAAAACTCAACATACAAAAAATGAAGATCATGGCATCTGGTCCCATCACCTTATGGCAAATAGGGAAACAATGGAAACAGCGACAGACTTTATTCTGAGGGGACTCCACAATCATCACTGCAGATGGTGACTGCAGCCATGAAATTAAAAAGAAGCTTGCTGCTTCGAAAAGCTATGACCAACCTAGACAGCATATTAGAAAGCAGAGACATTACTTTGGCAACAAAGGTCCATCTAGTCCAAACTACAGTTTTTCCAGTAGTCATGTATGGATGTGAGAGTTAAACTGTAAAGAAAGCTGAGCGCTGAAGAACTGATGCTGGTGTTGGAGAAAACTCTTGAGAGTTGGACTGCAAGGAGATCCAACCACTCCGTCCTAAAGGAAATCAGTCCTGCATATTCACTGGAAGGACTGATGCTGAAGCTGAAACTCCAATAGTTTGGCCAACTGATGCGAAAAACTGACTCATTTGAAAAGACCCTGATGCTGGGAAAGATTGAGGGCGGGAGGAGAAGGGAACAACAGAGGATGAGATGATTGGATGGCATCACCGACTCAATGGACATGATTTTGAGCAAGCTCCAGGAGTTGGTGATGGACAGGGAAGCCTGGGGTGCTTCAGTCTACGGGGTTGCAAAGAGTCAGACATGACTGAGCAACTGACGTGAACTGAAATGGCATTTATATTCACAGTGCCTGAAGCGCTTTAAGAAAAAAACACCTCCTCTCAAGAAATGTCCTAGGGGAGGTCTCCGGAAAAATATTCAAAACAGAGCAGGTGTTCAAAAAGCCCATTTGAATAAGTAAGTTTAATTCACAGTGTTTTAAAAATCTCATGAAAAGATGTCAACATCATTAATATGAAAGAAATGCAAATCAAAACTTCAAATACCTCATGCCGGTCAGAATGGCCATAGTCAAAAATGCTATGAACAATAAATGCTGGAGAGGGTATAGAGAACAGGGGACCCTCCTTCATGGAGACTAGAAATTGCTGAGACTAGAAACTGGGAGCAGCCACTGTGGGGGACACTGGGCAGGTTCTTGAGCAAAGAAAATGAGAATGAAATTAGAATATTCCCTACTACCATACACAAAAGTAAACTCCAAATAAATATCTAAATAAAAGTACAGATACTATGAAACTGTTGAGGGAAAAAAGCAGAACACACTTTGACATAAAATGCAGCAAGTTCTTTTTGATCCATCTCTCAGAATCAGGACAAATAAACAAAAAGGTCCTAATAAACACTGAAAGCGTTTGCACAGCATCAATGCTAGAAAAAGACAGCCCTCAGACAAAATTCTTGCAAATGGAGATACCCACAGAGAATGTATCTCCAGCACATACAGACAATTCCTACAGTGCAATATTAAAAAACAACCCAATAAAAAATCGGCCAAAAATGTAAATGTACATTTCTCTGAAGAAGGCATAGATATGGCCATAAAGTATAAGAACAGATGCTCAGCATCACTAGTTCTTGGAGAAAGGCAAATTAATTTTCCAATAAGGTATCACCTCACATCGATCAGAATGACCATCTCAAAAACTCTAGAACACTAAATTCTGCAGAAGATGTGGAGAGAAGAAAACCCTCCTACTGTGGGTGGGGATGTAAATGGAGACATTGACTAGGGAGAACATTACAGAGATTCTTTAAACAACTACATAGAAGTACCAAATGACCCGAAAGTCCCATCAGTTCAGTTCAGTCGCTCAGTCGTGTCCGACTCTTTGCGACCCCATGAATCGCAGCACACCAGGCCTCCCTGTCCATCACCATCTCCCGGAGTTCACTCAGACTCACGTCCATTGAGTCAGTGATGCCATCCAGCCATCTCACCCTCTGTTGTCCCCTTCTCCTCCTGCCCCTAATCCCTCCCAGCATCAGAGTCTTTTTCCAGTGAGTCAACTCTTCGCATGAGGTGGCCAAAGTACTGGAGTTTCAGCTTTAGCATCATTCTTTCCAAAGAAATCCCAGGGCTGATCTCCTTCAGAATGGACTGATTGGATCTCCTTGCAGTCCAACCTAGGCGTAAATCCAGAAAAAAACCAAACTTTTAAAAGATACCTGCAGCCCAACAATCATGGCAGCGCTAAGTACAATAGCAAAGACAGGGAAGCAACTTAAGTGTACAAGGACAGATGAATGGTTACAATACAATATTACTGAGAAATAAACAAGGATGAAATAATGCCATTTCCAGTTACAGGGAAGAAACCAGAGATTATCATACTAAGTGAAGTGAGACAGGAAAGAGAGGTATCATAGGAGATTATTTCTGGTGGAATCTAAAAATGGATACAAATGAATATCATTACAAAAAAGAAATAGCCTCACAGACTTAGAGAAGAATCTCATGGTTACTAAAAAAGAAGGTTGAGGAGGGCAGGGAGAAATTAGCTGATTCACATCAATATATGCACCTTAAAACAGGTGCTGAAGGGCTCCTAATAGTCACAAGCCCCACAGGGCTGTAAATGACACCTGCCCTCAAGAAATGTCCTAGCGTAAATCATCAGAAAAGAATTCCAAACAGGGCCAAGTTTTAAGAAGCCAGATTCAAGAGGTAAATTGTACTCACAATTTAGGTGTAAAATAATAAAAGCACTGGGAAAGATACTCCACATAAATTATCATTAAATCAATGCCAAGCAAAACTACAATGAGGTATCACCTCACACTGGTTACAGGTGGGCTGTGCGCTCAGCCGTGTCCGACTCTCTGTGACCCCACGGACTGTAGCCCGCCAGGCTCTCCTGTCCATGAAATTCTCCAGGTGAGAATACTGGACTGGGTTGCCATTTCCTTCTCCACTGGTCACAATGACCATCATCAAAAAGATCTACAGAAAATAAATACCGCAGAGGATGTACGGAAAAGGGAATCCTCCAAAAGTCTTGGTGGGAATGTGAATGGTGAAGCCACGATGGAAAACAGCACGGAGGTTCCTTGAAACACTAAACCCAGAGGGATCACATGATCCTGAGATCCCACTCCTAGGCTTACATCTGGAGAAATTTATCATTAGAAATGACATGTGCGCCCCAGTTTTCAAGGTAGCACTATTTACAATAGCCAAGACACAGAATCCAATAAAAATTCCACTGACAGAAAAATGAGCACTAGCTGGTACATCTATACACTGGAATCCTACTCAGCCATGAAACAGAACAATGACATTGGCAGTGGCATAGATGGGCTGAAAAATGTTCATACTAAGTGAGGTAAATCAGAGACAAAAAATCCAGTATCGTAAGATAGCACATACAAGTGGACTCTATAAATTCATACCAATGAACTAATTCACAAAATAGAAATGGATGCACAGACTGAGAAAACCAAATTAAGACTATCAAAAGAAAGCTAAAAGGGAGGAATAAGCGTTTGTGATTAAAATATACAGACTAATACCTATCAAACTGATAATCAAACACGACCTACTTAATAGAACAAGGAACTCTACTCAAAAAACTGTAGCAACCTGTATGAGGGAGAAGATGGAAAAAGAATAGATACACCTCTGTGTAAAATTGAATCAAGTTCCTGTACATCTAAAGCCAACAAAACAATGGAAATCAACTCGATTGCACTATAAAATAAAAAATTACACATTAAATCATCTGAGTTTGGTGTAGGGGAAACCAGACTGTGGAGTCCCTATGAATTAGACATGTGATAATGCTATGAAATGAATATGACACCACCAAAGGTTTTCACTCAGGAGAACACAGGGCAGCAACTTGCTCAAAGGTCCTGACCTCAAATGAAAGCGACAAGAAGAGAGAAGGAAAAGGACCACGGGTTAACCAGGGCAACAGCCTCAGTTCAGAGGCTGGGGATCTCAGCGGGGACGAGACACGCTGCAGGTAAAGAGCAGACAGGGGGTCTTTGGATACAGGTTCCTGACCCACACAGCCTCCAGACCCAGCACCTGGGGACACGTGTCCACAGTCTCCAAGGTGACACCACCACCCCAGGCTGTGCACCGGGGGTCACACAGCCCTTGGTTAGAACACCATGTCTCTGCTAATTGGGCCCCCAAGATAGAAACAAGTGGGTTTCTATAACGTCCAGGAACGGTAGGAAGAAGTCTAGGGTCAGTCTCCTCTCCCCACATTTATCCCAGAGAAGTTCTCTTTTCCCTTTGGTTCTGTGTGATACTGACTGTTTTCATAGCATCATGGACACCTACCTTGATTCTGGCAGGCTTGGTCCTTTCTTTTCCCACTGAAGTGTCGAGAAAACACACCAGACGCAGGGCTGGAAGACAAGAGGCAGGTCAGGTCTCTGCTGAGTCGACCTGAAGGCGATCACAGCAGCAACCTCACCTGCTGCCCATTGACTCCTTGCCTGATCCATGTGCCCTGCAGTCAATTCACCAGGTCAACCCGCCTCCTATTCAACCTGAATGTGCTGGAAAATTGGAATAATTACTAGGTAGCCCACCTGAGGAGTCTCCAGGAACTCCAGGGAAAGTGAAATGCAGGGGGGAAGAGACTAATAACCTACCACAGCACTGACTTCCGGGAGGGCCATGGAGCCCCCTCAGAGAAGAGCACGTCACTCAGAGAAGCCACCTCAGCTCCAGACCCCAGACATCTGAGCGCTGACATTCAGATGCAGGCGCGAAGTTTTCCAGGACAGAGGCAGGCCAGGTCCTACCCAGGTCTCCAGTCCTAGGGCATAGGACAGGCTCAGGTCTAAATGTTCTCATTGTAGAAAGCACACGGTTACGTCTAATCATCATCAGTGTAGACAGGACTTAGAGAGGTCTAAACCCGCCATGTAGACAGAACTTGTTCAGGTTAAAAATAGCTTAAAGCTGCTCTCCCAGGACACATAGGTCACACACATGCAAGGTCCCTCACTGCTGAACAGGGGACACACCCCCATGTGGACTTGCATGATTTCTTAAAGAAGAAATCATCACTGGCCTCCACACTTCATCACATCAGAAAACTGAAAGAATCTGTGTCATTAAACATTTCAACAGGCAAAACAAAGCTGTTACAGTTTCTCTGGTCACGTGATGGCCAGGATCCAGGGGAGAGCCAGGAATTTCTTAGAGTGCAGCCCAGTGTCCTGATTCCAGGATGCAAGGCTTCCAGCAGGAGACAACCACACTGGAAGACATCTGGAAAAGTATATTCTTTATCAGAGTAAAAATGTACTGTTGAGATTACAAGCACACTAGTTATTATTTGTAAACCTACAATATTCTTAAAAGTTTGACACCTTAATCTGCAGTTCCCATTGGTTCCTTTGGTTCAGATTTTCTAGGTAGAAGCAAGCCATCATTTCAAACTAGCTTCTTCTAATTCTGTTATTTGTTGTTATATGAATGAAAGCACACAGTAGAGGGGAAAAAATGCCCGCAAATTATTAGTAATTCAAAGAGCACATGAGCTGCACGTACTTTTTCTAACAGTTTCATTTTTCTCCGGGAAGAAAACAGAAAAAATAGGCCCCCTGATTGTTTGCTTCTCTGTTCAAACTGAGCTAAAATGAAATTGATATTCATATCAACAGTAATAGTTTTTAAGGTTTGAAATGTCATACCAGTGTAACAGAGACTGGAGAAAAGAGAATGCTCCTATACTACTGGAGGGAAACATCTTAAAGCTGAAATTCAAATTGGATTTAATTATCATAGTATGTGGTTACATGCAGTATGAACCAAGAGTCTAAATATAGCAGGCAATATGTGCAAATTTGATACTTCACATGGGAGAGTAAAGGTTTCTTGTCAGATCTGCAGCTGGTAGGCACAAATTCTTTTAGAATACTGTATGAATTATATATTATATATAATAATATATATAATACTTTTTGAATTATATCTTTGAATGTATGGCTAAGAATGGGAT
The DNA here is from genome assembly GCA_006410935.1 of Redunca redunca. Lineage (NCBI taxonomy): Eukaryota > Metazoa > Chordata > Mammalia > Artiodactyla > Bovidae > Redunca > Redunca redunca. The sequence goes on from SJYQ01001490.1 coordinate 70,887, forward strand.
TGCTGGATCATATGGTAACTATTTTTAGTTTTTTGAGGAACCGCCATACTGTCATCTACAGGGACTGCACTGCTGCATTCCCACCGACAGCATAGGAGGGCTCCCTTTGCCCCATGCCCTCTGCAACACTTTTTACTTGGAGATGTCTTAATGATGGCCATTCTACCAGTGCGAGGTTGCACCTCCTTGTAGTGTTGACTTGCGTTTCTCTAATAATTAACAGTGATGAGCATTATAGGATAAATCTTTAATTTTTGTATGTGTAAAGTAAACGTGAAGAGGAACTAAAAAGCCTCTTGATGAAAGTGAAAGAGGAGAGTGAAAAAGTTGGCTTAAAGCTCAACATTCAGAAAACTAAGATCATGGCATCCGGTCCCATCACTTCATGGGAAATAGATGGGGAAACAGTGGAAACAGTGTCAGACTTTATTTTTTGGACTCCAAAATCACTGCAGATGGTGACGGCAGCCATGAAATTAAAAGATGCTTACTCCTTGGAAGAAAAGTTATGACCAACCTAGATAGCATATTCAAAAGCAGAGACGTTACTTTGCTGACTAAGGTCCGTCTAGTCAAGGCTATGGTTTTTCCAGTAGTCATGTATGGATGTGAGAGTTAGACTGTGAAGAAGGCTGAGCGATGAAGAATTGATGCTTTTGAACTGTGGTGTTGGAGAAGACTCTTGAGAGTCCCTTGGACTGCAAGGAGATCCAACCAGTCCATTCTGAAGGAATGGCGTACTCAAGGCAAAAGACCCAAGTTTGACCCATGGGTCAGGAAGATTCCATGGAGACGAGAATAGCTACCCACTTCAGTATTATTGCCTGGAGAATTCCATGGACAGAGGAGCCTGGTGAGTTACAGTCCATGGGATCCCAAAGAGTCAGACAGGATTGAGCAACTGAGCACACACACGCTTCTTTGAGCAGATTTAGAGACCTGTATTGATCCCCATAAAGGGATTGACCATTCCATTTGAGCTACAGCAGTTTCCCTTGATGATATAGCTTGGCCTCTTTCTGTATGCCTATGTAACTTTTTAGGATTCTATAGGATTATTAGCCCTCTAATAGCAAAACATATGTTTTCAAGTTACATCAGGACATAGGGGTTATGAGCCTAAGGGAGTTTCTGCAGACTTTTCTGGCCTGACATCAAGGCCCCTTCCCAGTTTTATGACAGAACGATTTCCAGAGACTGGATGAGCTACATCATTGGCAGGGATAAATGCAGAATGAAAGTGTCAGAATTCTTGTGTAAGAATTAAAAGAACATGGATGTTGACCGCACAGCCTTAAACCAAGCATGGAGCCCTTCTAAGTGCAGGAGCCCCTGACACTGTGCAGGGTGTGTGTCCATGAAGACAGCCCCAGACAAGACTTCTGTTTTCATAGAGCCAATTTTGTGTAGTGGTGTGTTGAATTGATTTATAACTACAAATATTTGTATCAGTGATATGTGGACTCTCTTTTTTTTTCTATTGAAAATGTGCGTTTTTAATTGAGCAGTAGTTTTATGTTCCTGTGTTATATAATATTATTTGTATAGGTATATATATTACACATATAAACAACCATATACATACTCTTTCTCAGATTATTAGGTTTCAGATTAGGTTTTAACAAATATTGAACATGGAACCCCATATTATACAGTAGTTGTTTATTTTATATATAACAGTGTATATTTGTTAATACCAAATTCCTAATTAATTCTCCACCTCTTTCCCCTTTGGTATCCCTAAGTTTGTACTGTATGTCTGAAACGGTCTGTTTTGTCAAGAAGTTTATTTGCATCATAGTCAGATTTCACCGTAACTGATATCATATGATATTTGCCTTTTTGTGTCTTAATATGCTAATCTCTAGGTCCATCCACTTTGCTGAAAAGGCATTATTTCATTTTTCATGATGAATAATATTCCATTATATACTCTATACTATATGGACTCTTGATTCAGGCCTTACAGACGCTAGGGCCTTACACCTGTGAGCATGAAGGTCTTCAGACTAAACCACAATTCCCCAGAAGAATCTTACCTCGTGGTCTGGGCCTCTGGGAAGAATTCATCTTTTGACAGAGAGTTCCTTGATCAGTTTCACAGCAACATCATCCTGCCCTTTCCACTTGTCCTGATGGACTGCTCCAAACTGGCCACTTCCCAGGCCCTTCAACAGGGTTATCTCTCCACTTTGGAGTTCCCAGATTCTGAATAAGGTAAGAAAGACACACTTTAGGATGATAATAGAAGGTTTGGGGGCCAACACAGCTTCACAAGTGACTTCCTCTCCAACGAAAATTTAACACTGACAAGATGAAGGACAGCACAAATTTTTTTTTTTTAAGTTGCTCATTTAGAAAGAAAACCCTTGGCAATGCGATCTTAGGACCTGTTAGACAACATGATATTGTCACTAAAATAATATTGGTCCTGAAATAGCCACAATTAGTGACATGAAAGGTTCAGTTCAGTCGCTCAGTCGTGTCCGACTCTTTGCGACTGCATAGACTGCAGCAGACCAGGCCTCCCTGTCCATCACCAACTCCCAGAGCTTGCTCAAACTCATGTCCATCAGGTCGGTGCCATCCAACCATCTTATCCTCTGTAGTCCCCTTCTCTTCCTGCCTTCAATCTTCCCCAGCATCAGAGTCTTTTCCAATGAGTCAGCTCTTCACATTAGGTGACCAAAGTANTGAAAAGGCATTATTTCATTTTTCATGATGAATAATATTCCATTATATACTCTATACTATATGGACTCTTGATTCAGGCCTTACAGACGCTAGGGCCTTACACCTGTGAGCATGAAGGTCTTCAGACTAAACCACAATTCCCCAGAAGAATCTTACCTCGTGGTCTGGGCCTCTGGGAAGAATTCATCTTTTGACAGAGAGTTCCTTGATCAGTTTCACAGCAACATCATCCTGCCCTTTCCACTTGCCCTGATGGACTGCTCCAAACTGGCCACTTCCCAGGCCCTTCATCAGGGTTATCTCTCCACTTTGGAGTTCCCAGATTCTGAATAAGGTAAGAAAGACACACTTTAGGATGATAATAGAAGGTTTGGGGGCCAACACAGCTTCACAAGTGACTTCCTCTCCAACGAAAATTTAACACTGACAAGATGAAGGACAGCACAAATTTTTTTTTTTTAAGTTGCTCATTTAGAAAGAAAACCCTTGGCAATGCGATCTTAGGACCTGTTAGACAACATGATATTGTCACTAAAATAATATTGGTCCTGAAATAGCCACAATTAGTGACATGAAAGGTTCAGTTCAGTCGCTCAGTCGTGTCCGACTCTTTGCGACTGCATAGGCTGCAGCAGACCAGGCCTCCCTGTCCATCACCAACTCCCAGAGCTTGCTCAAACTCATGTCCATCAGGTCGGTGCCATCCAACCATCTTATCCTCTGTAGTCCCCTTCTCTTCCTGCCTTCAATCTTCCCCAGCATCAGAGTCTTTTCCAATGAGTCAGCTCTTCACATTAGGTGACCAAAGTACTGGAGCTTCAGCTTCAGCATCAGTCCTTCCAGTGAATGTTCAGGACTGATTTCCTGTAGGATGGACTGGTTGGATCTCTTTGCAGTCCAAGGGACTCTCAAGAGTCTTCTCCAACACCACACTTCAAAAGCATCAATTCTTTGGCACTCAGCTTTCTTTATAGTCCAACTCTCACATCATACGTGACTACTGGAAAAACCACAGCTTTGACCGGATGGACCTTTGTTGGCAAAGTAATGTCTCTGCTTTTTAATATGCTGTCTAGGTTGGTCACAGCTTTTCTACCAAGGAGCAAGCATCTTTTAATTTCATGGCTGCAGTCACCATCTGCAGTGATTTTGGAGCCCCCAAAAATAAAGTCTCTCACTGTTTTCATTGTTTCCCCATCTGTTTGCCACGGAGAAGACTCTTGAGAGTTCCTTTGACTGCAAGGAGATCAAACCAGTCAATCCTAAAGGAAATCAGCCCTGAATATTCAGTGGAAGGACTGATGCTGAAGCTGAAACTCCAATACTTTGGCCACCTGATGCGAAGAGCTGACTCCTTGGAAATGACCCTGATGTAGGAAAAGATTGAAGGCAGGAGAAGAAGGTGACAGCAGAGGATGAAATGGTTGGATGGCATCACTGGCTTGATGGACATGGTTGTGAGCAAGCTCTGGGAGTTGGTGATGGACAGGGAAGCCTAGTGTGCTGCAGTCCAGAGGGTCGCAAAGTGTCGGACACGACTGAGCAACTGAACTGAGAGCACATCATGAGAAATGCCGGGTTAGATGAGTCACAAGCTGGACTCAAGATTTCTCGGAGAAATATCAACAACCTCAGATATGCAGATGATACCACCCTAATGGAAGAAAGCGAAGAGCAACTAAAGAGCCTCTTGATGAAGCTGAAAAAGGAGAATGGAAAGACAGACTTAAAACTAAACATTCAAAAAACTAAGACCATGGCATCTGGTCCCATCACTTCATGGCAAATAGATGAGGAACAAATGGAAACAGTGGCAGATTTTATTTTCTTGGGCTGTAAGATCACTGCAAATGGTGACTGTAGCCGTGAAATTAAAAGACTCTTGCTCCTTGGAAGAAAAGCTATGACCAACTTAGACAGTGTATTAAAAAGCAGAGACATCATTTTGCCAACAAATATCAGTATAGTTAAAGCCGTGGTTCTTCCAGCAGTCATGTATGGGAGTGAGAGATGGACCATAAAGAGGGCTGAGAGCTGAATAATTGATGCTTTCAAACTGTGGTGTTGGAGAAGACTTTTGAGAGTCCCTTGGACTGCAAGGAGATCAAACCAGTCCATCCTAAAAGAAAGCAACCCTGAATATTCATTGGAAGGACTGATGCTGAAGCTGAAGCTCCAATACTTTGGCCACCTGATGCAAAGAACCAACTCATTGGAACAGATCCTGATGGTGGGAAAGATTGAAGGCAGGAGGAGCAGGGAATGACAGAGGATGAGATGGTTGGGTGGCAACACTGACAATGAACAGGAGTTTGAGCAAGCTCCGAGAGAGCGTGCAGGACAAGGAAGCCGACACGCTGCAGTCCACAGGGTCACAATGAGTCGGACACGAAGTGACTAAATAACCACAAGAAAGAATTTCAAACTTTCATAAAATCCAAAAGTTTCTTATAATTAAAAACTTCATGAAAATAAAAACTTCTTCATCAATTTAAAATCTTCTTCAAAATTAAAAATTATAGATTTATAAAATTAAAAATTTCTACTCTATGAAACACCTTATTCAGAAAACCAAAAGATGAACCACAGACTGAAAGAAACTATTTCCAAAAGACATATCATAGGAAGGATCTGTCCTCAAATCATACCAAAGAGGCCCTTAAAAATTGGTTAAGATTGAAAAACACACTTTGGCAAGGAATACAAACAAGTATGTATCTAGATATTTATATCAATCTATAGAGAATTGCTTATATCTCTGTGTAGATAGACATTTACATCTCTATGTAGATTTTTTTACCTCTTGGTAAATAAATATTTATATTGCTAATAGATATTCTGTAAAATTAGTAGCTTCCATAAAATTGAAATTTTCCATATAATTAAAACTTCCACATAACTTTCATAAATTGAATAATTCATAAATAACTTTCATGCAATAACATTCATACAATTACTGACTTCCAATTATTTACTTTCATACAATTAAAAACTTCCTCAGAAAATGAGAAAATTCCCCTGAAAGTTAAATACTGCCTCAAAAAATTAAAATTATGTATAAATTTTAAAACTTCTACTCAGTGAAACACCTATTCAGAATATGAAAAAATGAACCACAAACTGGAGAGACTATTTCTAAAACACACATCAGATAAAGACTCAAATTTTACCAAAAAGCCCCATTAAAATTTGGTAAGGATTGAAACGCACACCTGGCCAAAAAAAATAAACAGTAAATAAGGAAGGATGGACAGACTAGGGTGGGGTAGAGACAGGGCTGAGACAGCTAACCCTAGGATCCGACATTCCCACACCTGGGCGGATATCCAGAGAAAACCATCAGTCAAAAACTCAAGTGCACCCAACCTTCACTGCAGCACTGCTTAGAACAGCCAAGACACAGAACCAGCAAGATGTCCACCAGGAGACCACGGCTTAAAGAAGAGGTGGTTCATATAGATCATGGACTATGACTCACCCAAGAAAAACTGCCACTGAAATTGAAGTTAAGTCACTGCTAGCCATGGGGATGGACGGGGAAGAGCACACACTAAGTGCAGTCAGCCGGACAGAGAAAGGCAATACTATATGATGTCCATTCTAGGCAAAATAAAAATGCAGATACAAGGAACTAATTTACAAGACAAAAAGATACTCTGCGATTTCAAACACAAAGGAAGCCCCAAAAAATGAAGGGCAAGGTTTTATCTCCTTCCTTCCTTCTTTCCACATGTGCAGAACATCTGTATCTGTAACAGATACTCCACAAGGACCTGATGATTACCACAGTGAAATTTACTTGATTTTCTGCAATATCCCCTATGACAAAGAATTGGAGAAAAAAAAAAAAGGCTTTTTGAATATGTCACAAGTGACTTGGGTGGCTGTACACTGCCAACAAGCACAAAACTGAAAATCAACTATAATCCAGCAACTCATCTCGTGATATTAAAGAAAAGGAAAGGAAAGGAATTACTAGTTTATGCCCTGCCAATACAGGAGATAGAAGAGACACTGGTTTGATCCCTTGGGTCAGGAAGATCTCCTGGAGGAGAGCACGGCAAACCACTGTAGTATTCTTACCTGGAGAATCCCATGGACAGAGGAACCTGGCGGGTTACAGTTCACAGGGTCACAAAGAATTGGACACGACTGAAACGACTTAGCACACATGCATTCCTGCCACCTCCTTAGTGAAAGTGAAGTTGCTCAGTCGTGTCTGACTCTTTGCGACCCCATGGATTGTAGCCTACCAGGCTCCTCAGTCCGTGGAATTTTCCAGGCAAGAGTACTGGAGTGGGTTGCCATTTCCTTCTCCAGGGGATCTTCCCAACCCAGGGACTGAACCTGGGTCTCCCGCACTGCAGGCAGACGCTTTACCATCTGAGACTATCCTGCTAGCCACGTCCTTAACTTGGGCTAATATCCTTTTCCTGGAGACTGAGCAGGCTTCATTCCCAGGGCTGGACTGGTGTGTGGTCGACACAGCATGGCAGAGTGCCCTTCATGGACACCCCTCTTAAACCTGTACTTTCTGGTTTGCCATGCTGGGGACCAGAATCCCTAGCGCACCCAAACATCGATGGCCTGACCCTCGAGCCTCAAGGACCAGAGTAAAGTCTCCAAGTACCCAGGTCTGCTGATGCTGGGGTCCTCAACTGAAGCTTCCTTCCTGAGAGTACAACCTCCTAGGCACTTCAGCAGGGAGTAGTGCCCAGTTACAGATGGGTCTGGAAGGAAGGCGTGAAGTTTTAGGGGGAAGAAGTAGTGAGACACAAACCCTTTGGTGTTTGCTCAGACACATTCCATTGTAATTCCAGCCCAGGAAGCTCGCTCCCTAATTCTTTGTTTGCAGTTGGGGTCAAAGAAGTACAGCCGCCCATGGACATTTCTTTTAACTACAACTTGATCACCAGTGCTACAAGCACCTCCAGTTCACAAGGCCAATGGGGCTGTTAATGACAGCTGCCCTCAGGAAAGGTCCAGTGACGGTTTTGCAGAAATAAATTCCAACACAGCCGACTGCCAAGAAGCCAACTGCAAAGGTAAATTTTCCTTACACCCTTTAAGGAAACAAACAAACCCAAATGGTCACAGGACAAGATGCTCAGATTCCCTAATTATTACAAGAGGAATACCAATCAAATTGACAACAAGCAATCACAGTGCATCTGACAGAAGGGCAATCCTGACTGTCTGCAAACCGTAAATAGGGGAGAGAGCCCAGAGATGATGTAGCCCCGTACCTGTTCCGTGGGAACGGACATTGGGAACAGCCCCAGGCCAGGACAGACCCCCAGGCCTGAAGAAAAAAATTTCAAGAGAGCAAAGCCTAGGACTTTAATATCCACATCTGGGCCTATGTTACGAAAAACCATCATTCAAACTGACAGATGCAGCCCAACATTCACTGCAGTGGTACCGGAAATAGCCAAGACACAGGCTCAAGAAGAGGTCCAATGACAGATTAAATCTTGAAAAAATGTGGTACATATATTCAATTTTCTATCACTCAGACACCAAAAACCACCACTGAAGTTATGAAATTATGCCACTGGTCACCACAAGGACGGACCTTGGAGGATCGTACACTCCGTGGAGTCAGCAACAGAGGAAGATTATAGCAGATGATGTCCCTTCAAGTCAACATCAAGAAAAGAGGTACAGGGGAGTCATTTGCAACAGAAAAAGACACTGTAACATTCAAACACAAACAATTCATAAAGAGGGGGGAGGGGAAATAGATATGAAACAGCATGTCGGTACTAACACATCCACAGAAATCGGGATTATCTCCCTCCATCCTTCCTATGTGCACTGAAATTTTTATCTCTAACATACCCACAGAAATCTGTACTTGTGTTAAGTAATTCACAAGGATTATCTCCAGCCTTCCTTCCTTCCATGCACACATGCACAGAAATATTTCCAACTCATACTTGGAAATCTGTCACTGTAATAGATAAAGACGATCTCCCTCCTTCATTCCTTGCATGTATACAAAAATCTGTGTCTCTATTAGTTAGCCTATCTCTATTTCTATTAGTCACCTGATGTGCAGCACAGAGAATTTACTTCACCTTGCTTAATACCCTTTATGGCAAAAGAATTTTAAAAAATGTACAAATATGCTGTATGTAGCTGTCCTAAGTCCATTGTACACTGAGGACAAGGACAAAAATGCAAATTGACTATACTTCAGCATAGCATTGGCATGAGAGTAAGAACAGAAAAGGAACAAAAAGTAATGTATACTTTATTCCCTCTGAACATCCCTGACTTGGTATGCTATCCGATCCCTGGAACCTGCATAGGCTTGCGTCCCATTACTGGACAGGGGTGGGGTCAAGACAGCGTGGCACTGTGGCCTTCATTAAGACCCCACTTAAATATGCACTGTCTGGTTGGGCCTGCCTGGGACCAGAATTCCTAGTGTCCCTCAACGATGGTGGCACTCTGTCCTCGGGGATGAAGGTAAAGTCACCAAGTATCCAGGTCAGCTGTTGCTGGGGTCCCCAGGTGAAGCCTCCTTTCTGAGAGCAGCCTCTTAGGAAGCTAAGTGTGGAACCAATCCGCAGGTTAGGAGGAGTCTGGAGGGGAGGGGTGAAGCTTTACAGAGAAGTAGTAGTGAAACACAGGGCCTTGGGTGTTGTGTTGCTCAGGCACATTCCACTGTAATTCACAGCCTAGAAAATCAACTTTCCCTAAGGTTCTGGTTGCATGTGGAACCAGAGTTGGGCATGAAGAAGTGCTGCCGCCTTGTGGACATTTCCTGTAACTACAAACTGACCTGTGGTGCTCACTGGTACCTTCAATTCACGAAACTTGTGAAACATCTACTTCTGCTTAATTGACTACGCAAAAGCCTTGTTGTGGATCACAACAAGCTGTGGAAAATTCCTAAAGAGATGGAAATACCAGACCACCTTACCTGTCTCCTGAGAAATCAGTATGCAGGTCAGGAAGCAAGTTAGAACTGGACATGGAACAATAGACTGGTCCCAAACTGGGAAAGGAGTATGTCAAGGCTGTATATTGTCACCCTGTTTATTTAACTTATATCCAGAGTGAAATGCCAGGCTGGATGAAGCACAAGCTGGAATCAAGATTGCCGGGAGAAATATCAGTCACCTCAGATATGCAGATGACACCACCCTTATGGCAGAAAGTGAAGAGGAACTAAAGAGCCTCCTGATGAAGGTGAAGGAGGAGAGTGAGAAACTTGGCTTAAAACTCAACATTCAGAAAACTAAGATCATGGTATCTGGTCCCATCACATCACGGCAAATAGATGGGGAAACAATGACAGACTTCCTGACAGGTTTTCTTGGGCTCCAAAATCAGATGGTGACTGCAGCCATGAAATTAAAAGACGCTTGCTCCTTAGAAGAAAAGTTATGACCAACCTACACCACATATTTAAAAGCAGAGACATTACTTTGCCAACAAAGGTCCATCTAGTCAAAGCTATGGTTTTTCCAGTGGTCGTGTATGGGTGTGACAGTTGGACCATAAAGAAAGCTGAGCGCCGAAGAATTGATGCTTTTGAACTGTGGTGTTGGAGAAGACTCTTGTGCATCCCTTGGACTGCAAGGAAATCCAACCAGTCCATCCTAAAGGAAATGAGTCCTGAATATTCATTGGAAGGACTGATGCTGAAGCTGAAACTCCAATACTTTGATCACCTGATCTGAAGAGCTGACACACTGGAAAAGACCCTGATGCTGGGAAAGATTGATGGCAGGAGAAGACAGGGCCGACCGCGGATGAGATGGTTGGATGGCATCACTGATTTGACGGACATGAGTTTGAGCAAGCTCCAGGAATTGGTGATGAACAGAGAAGCCTGGCATGCTGCAGTCCATGGGGTCACAAAGAGTTGGAAACTACTGAGCGACTGAACTGAACTTCAGGGCTGTTAATGACTGCTGCCCTCAGGAAAGGTCGTGGGGTGGGTTTATAGATATAAATTTGAAAACACAACTGACTTTCAAGAAGGCAATTGCAAAAGTAAATTTTCCTCACACCCTTTAATTAAAAAAAAAAAAGGATGGCCACAGGACAAGATGCTCAGCATCCCTAATTATTATAGGAGGAATGCCCATCAAAATGACAACAAGAAATCAAACCCCATCTGGCAGAATATCCTGAGTGTCTGCAAACAGTAACTGGGGGAGAGAGCCAGGGGATAATGCAAGCCCCGTACACGTTCCATGGGAAGGGACATTGGTAACAGCCCCTAGAAAGGACAGCACCCCCCTGGCTGGAAAATATTTTCAAGAAAGTATAGCCAAGATTTTGATGCTCACACATGGGTCTATGTTACGAAAAACTATTCAAAATGACAAATGCTCCCCAACATTCACTGCAGTGATGCTTCCAGTAGCCAAGACACAGAGCCCCAAGAGAAGTTCCATCAACAGACTAGATCTGAAAGAAATGTGGCGCATATCTACACTTTGCTATTACCTAGACAGAAAAACTGCCACTGCAATTATGAAATTATGCCACGACGCAATTATGAAATTCAGGGATCATACACTAAGTGAACTCAGCAACAGAGGAGGAAAAGAGTGGATGATGCCACTTTTAGGCAACATAAAAGAGATAACAGGGGAAGTAATTTACAACACAGAAAGAGACTCTAAGATTCAAACACAAATCAAGAATTCAAAAAACAAGAAAAAAGGAAAGGGCCAGGGATGAATTAGGAGGTTGGGACTAACGTACACAGAAATTTGTAACTGTAATAGAAGGAGTAGAATGAAAAAGCTGACTTAAAACGAAATGTTAAGAAAACTAAGACCATGGCATCTGGCCCCATTACTTTATGGCAAACAAAAGGGGAAAAGGTAGGAGCAGTGATAGATTTCCTCTTCTTGGGTTCTAAAATCACTGCAGATGGTGGCTGCAGCCATGAATTCAGAAAATGAGTGCTTCTTGGCAGGAAAGCTACGACAAAGCTAGACAGTGTGTTGAAAAGCAGAGATATTACTCTGCTGACAAAGGTCTGTTACAGTCAAAGCTATGGTCTTCCCAGGGGTCACATACGGTTGTGAGAGCTGGACTGTAAAGAGGGCAGAGCACCAAAGAACTGATGCCTTTGAACTGTGGTGCTGAAGAAGACTCCCGAGAGTCCTCTGGTCAGCGAGGAGATCAAACCAGTCCATCTTAAAAGAAATCAATCCTGTATACTCATTAGAAGGACTGATGCTGAAGCTCCAGTGTTTTGGTCACTTGAAGTGAACAGCGAAGTCATTGGAAAAGTCCCTGATGCTGGGAAAGATTGATGGCAGAAAGAGAAGAGGGCATCAGATAATGAGACGGCTGGGTGGCACCACCAATGCAATAGACACGAACTTGGACAGACTCCGGGAGATGGTGAGGGACAGGGAGGCCTGCGCGCTGCAGTCCACAGGGTTACAAAAAGCTGGACACTATGGACAACTGAGCAACAATGATAAGTAACCCACAGGGATTGTCTCCTGCCTGCCTTCCTTCCTTGCACATATATACAGAAATATATACATGGAAATCTGTTGTAACAGGTAACCCACAAGGACTATCTCCTTCCTTCATCCCTTGCACATATACCAAAAGAAAATCTCTATATAATAGATACTCCACAGAGACCTGATGTTCAGCACAGAGAACTGCTCTACATCTTGTTCAATAACCTCTGTGGCAAATGAATCAAAAAGTATAAATATCCTGTATGTACATAAGTGAATCAGTCCATTGTTCAAGCACAAAACTGCAAATCAACTATATTACAACATAGCATTGGCAAGAGATTAAAGACAAGAAAAGGAACAAAACTAATGCCTAGTTTATTGCCAGCAATCTCCCTGACTTGGGATGCTCTTACATCCCTTGAACCTGAATAGACTTGAGTCCCACTGCTGGACAGGGATGGGGTCAAGACAGCCTGGCACTGTGGCCTTCACTGAGACCCCACTTAAGCTTGTACTGTCTGGTTGGACCTGCCTGGGACCGGAATCCCTAGTGAGCCCCAGTGATGGTGGCCTGATCCTCTGGCCTGGAGGACCAGGGTAAAGTCACTGAGGGTCCAGGTCAGCTGTTGCTAGGTCCCCAGGTGAAGCCTCCTTTCTGAGAGTGCAGCCTCTTGGAAAGCTCAGCATGGATTTATTAAATAAGAATTTATTAAATATTTACTTATTTCTTTTCTTCTTAGTCTAACTCTAGGTACATGCGTTTTCATGTAACTCAAGGCAATGAGCTCAGTTATGCATCTTTGAGCAGCTTTAAACACCTGCATTGCTCCCTATAGAGGAAAGGCTTGTGTTGGGACCAAGGTCCACCTCTCAGTAAAAGCTGTTCCTTGAGCAAATTCAGTTAGTGCAGGGGGCACGTGGTGAGACCACCATGCCAACTGACACTTCCCACATCTCAGGCCTCAGAGTGACCATCCCAGCTGAGGGTGAAAAGTTTGCCCTAGTGATATAGTTATACCCCTTTCTTTCTGACCAGTTGAGTTGTTAATGACTTTTTTAGGAGTCTATAGGAAATCAACCCTGCATATTCATTGGAAGGACTAATGCTGAAGCTCCAATACTTTGGTAACCCTAATGATGTGAAGAGCCGACTCATTAGAAAAGACCCTGATGCTGGAAAAGACTGAAGGCAGGAGGAGAAGGGGACAAAAGAGGACAACTGGTGGTGGCATCACCAATTCAATGGACATGAATTTGAGCAAGCGCCAGGAGATGGTGAAGGACAGGGAAGCCTGGCATGTGCAGTCCATAGGTCGCAAAGAGCTGGACACGATGAGCAACTGAACTTAGGATTATTAGCCTTCTAATAGCAAAATATATGTTTTAAAGTTACATCAGGAGACAGGGTTTATATCCTGAGCGTAAGGGGGTTTCTGCAGATTTTTCTGTTCTGAAAAGGCCTTGTCCCCAGTTTTGTGACAGCATAATTGCCAGAGACTGGATGAGCTACTTCACTGCCAGGAATCGGTGCAGAATGACGATGTCAGAATCCCTGTGTAAGGATTATTAACAATGTGGATTCTGACAACACAGCGTTAAACCAAGCAGGGAGCCCTTCTGAGTGCAGGAGCCCCTGACACTGTGCCCCTGAAGTCAGCCTCAGCCAAAGGCTTCTGTTCACATAAAGCCCATTTTGTGCAATGGGGTGTTACATTGATTTATAACTTCAAATATTAGTATCAGTGATATGCTGAACTATTTATATGAAAAACTGGTGCATTTTAACTGAAGAGTAGTTGTTTTATGCGTCTGTGTTAGTTTCAGGTGTATAGCAAAGTCATTCAGTTATGTACACATATATATTATATATAGCACATTATATACATTATATGTATTACATATTCTGTTGCTACTGCTGCTAAGTCATTTCAGTCATGTCTGACTTTGTGCGACCCCATAGACGGTAGCCCACCAGGCTCCCCCATCCCTGGGATTCTCCAGGCAAGAACAGTGGAGTTGGTTGCCATGTCCTTCTCGAATGCATGAAAGTGAAAAGTGAAAGTGAAGTCGCTCAGTTGTGTCCAACTCTTCGCGACCCCATGGACTGCAGCCTACCAGGCTCCTTCGTCCATGGGATTTTCCAGGCAGGAGTACTGGAGTGCGATGCCATTGCCTTCTCCATTATATATACTACATATATACATATATAAAGACACACCCACATACGTGCTCTCCGATTATCAGGTTTCAGATTACTAGGTTATTACAAATATCGAATAGAGTTCCCTGTGCTATACAGTAGGGCCTTGTTTATCTACTTTACATATAGTAGTGTATATCTGTTAACCCCAAACTCCTAATTAATCACCCATCCCTTTTCTCTTTGGTAACCTTAAGTTTGTCATCTATGTCTGAGACTGTTTTGTCAAGAAGTTCATTTGCATCACAGTTTAGATTTCACTCATAAGTGATAACAGCTCTATGTCTCTGTGTCTTCACCGAATATGCTAATCTCTAGGTCCACCCACGCTGAAGAAATGGCATTACTTCACTTTTTATGGCTGAGTAGTATTCCATTGTAATTCTATGATATGTGGAAGCTTGATTCAGGCCTTACAGATTTTAGGGACAGATCTGTCAGCATGAAGGTCCTCCCACGGTAAGGACTAAACCACGATTCCCCAGAAGAATCATACCTCACGGCCTGGGCCTCCGGGCAGCATTCATCTTCTGACACGGAGCTCCTTGCTCACCTTCACAGCAACATTATCCTGCCCCTTCCACTTGCCCAGATGGACCGCTCCAAACTGGCCACTTCCCAGCTCCTTCAACAGGGTTATCTCTCCACTTTGCAGTTCCCAGATTCCTAGTGAGGCCAGACAGACACACTTTAGGGTGAGAATAGGAGGCTTTGAGGCTCACAGCTTCACAAGTGACTTCCTCTCCAATGAGAATTTAACATTGACAAGATGAAAGACGATAAGAGCTTTTTAGGTTGCTCAGTTAAAAACAAAACCCTTAGTCATGTCTTCTTAGGACCTGTTGGACAATGTGATATTTGCACCAAAACAATATTGTTCCTGAAATAGCTACAACTAGTAACAAAAAAGGTTAGCATTAAAAAACCTTTGCCAACCAGAGGATCTTGGAAAAATTTGATGACAAAAGGTGCTTACTGCCCTTAGCTTGGTAAGGGCTAGTGTTAGTTAGATTAATTGGCTTGACTTGAGTAAGTTCTTGGAAAGCAAAACTTAGAAAAGCTGCTTTATGTGATTCTTTAAATTGTCATCAAAATTAGTTTTGTGATATAGATTTTTTAATTTTCCATTTTTATTTTGCTAAATTTTCTTCCTTTTTGATAACTTTATTATTGTTGTAGATAGTCATCAACAATTATTTAAGTGGATACAGTCAGCAAAAACAAGACCGGGAGCCGACTATGGCTCAGATCATGAGCTCCTTATGGCCAAATTCAGACTTAAATTGAATAAAGTGGGGAAAACCACTAAACCATTCAGGTATGACCTAAATCAAATCCCTTATGATTATACAGTGGAAGTGAGAAATAGATTTAAGGGTCTGGATCTGATAGAGTGCCTGATGAACTATGGACAGAGGTTTGTGACATTGCACAGGAGACAGGGATCAGGACCATCCCCATGGAAAAGAAATGCAAAGAAGCAAAATGGCTGTCTGAGGAGGCCTTACAAGTAGCTGTGAAAAGAAGTGAAAAGCAAAGGAGAAAAGGAAAGACATAAGCATCTGAATGCAGAGTTCCAAAGAATAGCAAGAAGATATAAGAAAGCCTTCCTCAGCATCAACACAAAGAAATAAAGGAAAACAACAGAATGGGAAAGACTAGAGATCTCTTCAAGAAAATTAGAGATACCAAGGGAACATTTCATGCAAAGATGGGCTCGATAAAGGACAGAAATGATATGGACCTAACAGAAGCAGAAGATATTAAGAAGAGATGGCAAGAATACACAGAAGAACTGTACAAAAAAAAGCTTCACGACCCAGATAATCATGATGGTGTGATCACTCGCCTAGAGCCAGACATCCTGGAATGTGAAGTCAAGTGGGCCTTAGAAAGCATCACTATGAACAAAGCTAGTGGAGGTGATGGAATTCCAGTTGAGCT
>SJYQ01001490.1:99166-126552 GCA_006410935.1 Redunca redunca
CCTGCTGCACTCCTAGAAACCACAGCAGGGAGCGCCGCCCAGGAAGGCTTGAGTATCGGGAGGAGGGCTGAAGCTTCAGGGGAAGAAGTGGTGAGACACCAGCCCTTGGGTGTTTGCTGTGGCATATTCCATTCTACATCACAGCCCATGAATCTAGGCTCTGGTATCAGCTGAAACCAGAGCTGGGCATAAAGAAGTGCTGCCGCCTTGTGGACATTTCCTGTAACTACAACTTGACCACCCGGGCTCACTGGCACTTTCAATTTACAAGGCCTGTGGGTGGGGCTGTTAAGAACAGCTGCCATCACTTAAGTTTGGCGGTGGCGTTTCAGAAATAAACTCCAAATACAACAAACTTTCAAGAGGCCAACTGAAACAGATAAATTTTCCTCACACCCTTAAAGGAAAGAAAAAGAAAAAAAAAAACAACGTGCAAAAAAGGCAGCAAGAAAAGATGCTCAGTGTCCCTAATTACAGGAGGAATGCCAATCAAAACGACAAGATCAAACCCCATCGGACAGAAAAGCCATCCTGACTGCCTGCAAACAGAAAATAGGGACGAGAGAAGACAGATGATGGAACCCCCCATACACGGTTCATGGGAAGGGACACTGGCAACAGCCCCTAGAATGGACAGCTGCCGCGGGCCAGAACGGAAAATTTCAGGAGAGTTAGCCTCAGATTTTAAAGCCCACACCTGGGCCTATGTCACCAAAAACCATTATTGAAAATGACACACCACCCCAACTTTCACTGTATTGCTCCTTCCAAAAGCTAAGACACAGATCCGAGAAATGGTTGATCGATTGAACTCTTAAAGGAACTTGGTACATATACACAAAGAGCTATTACTCATACATGGACAACGGCCACAGAAATTAAGTTATTATGCCATTGGTAACCAGAAGGATGGGCCTTCGAGGATCATACACTAAGTGTAGTCAGCAACAGAGAAAAAAAAAAGCAGATGATGTCTCTTCAAAGCAAAATTGAAAAAACAGATACAGGGGAAGTAATTTACAACACAAAGAGAGACTCTGGCTTTCAAACAAAAACAAATAATTCCCCCCCAAAAGCAAAGGAATAGGTATTAGGATGTCTGAACTCACATAGCCACATAAATCTGTATCTGTAATAGATAATTCACAAGGATTATCTCCTTCCTTCCTTCCGCAGATGCACTGAAATCTCTCTCTCAACCATACTCTCAGGATTCTGTATCAGATAATCCACAAGGCTTATCACCTGCTTTCTTTCCTTGCTTCCTTCCTTCCTTCCATCCTTTTTCCATGCACATATACACAGAAATATTCATCTCTCAATATATCTCTAAATATGCATAGAAATCTTTCACCATAATAAAAAATCCTAAGGAATATTTCCTTCCTTCATACCTTGTCCTTATATAAAACATCTATACCTCTAATAGTTACTCCCTAATAAAAAGGATGTGACGTTCAGCACAAGAATTATACTCCACCATGTTTGATAACCTCTGTGGCAATAGAATAAAAAGCTACAAATATGCTGTATGCCTATGTCATACCGGTCCATTGTACAATGAGGAGACACACAAAGCTTCAACTTGCGTATAAGAAAACAGCACCGGCATGAGATTATATACAGGAAAAGGAAAAGAAAGTAATGCCCACTTTATTCCCTCTGATCTTCCTGACGTGGGATGGTGTTTGATTCCTGAAACCTGAGTAGGGTAGGATCCCAGGAATGGACAAAATTGGGATCTATACAGCCCGACAAGGTGTCCTTCATTGACTGGACATTCCATTATCTCCCTTTTGGGCAAAATTTAAAATAGATACAGGGGAAGTAATTGCAAACACAAAATGAGACTCTGATTCAAACCCAAACCAAGAATTAACAACAACAAAAGAAGGAAATGTCAAGAGATGAATCAAGAGCCACTAATAACCTAGTAATGGTGATTTGTAACCATAATAGTTCAGAAGGATTATCTCCTTTCTTCCTTCCACATATGCACTGAAACTTTAGCTCTAACATACCCACAGAAATCTGTATCTGTATTAGGTAATTGACAAGGATTATCTCCTTCCTTCCTTCTTTCCTTCCTTGCACATACACACAGAAATACTTATTCTAACTTACATGGAAACCTCTCACTGTAATAGATAATCCACAAGGAGTACCCTTCCTTCCTTCCTGGCGTGGATACGAAGAATCTGTATCTCTAACAGTTACTCCAAACGGACCTGATGTTCACTGCAGAGAAATTCACTCCATCTTGTTCAGTAACCTCTATGGCCAAAGAATAAAAGCAAGTACATATATATTGTATGTATGTATCAAAGTAATCTATTGTACACTTAGTACAACAACAAAACTTCATATAGCTCAGCATAGCATAGACGTGCAATTAAAGCCAAGAAAAGGAAAGAAAAGTAATGTAGTAATGTATAGTATTCCCTCTGATCTCCCTGACTTGGGATGCTATAATCCCTGGAATCAGAGTAGGCTTGAGGCCCAGGGCTGGACTGGGTTGGGGTAAATAAAACCCAGTAGGGTGCCCTTCATTGAGCCCCTCTCAAACCTGTACTGTCCGGTTTGTCCTAGATGGTACCAGAATCCCTAGTGCATCACAATGATAGTGGCTGGATCCGCTGGGCTTAAGGACCAGGCTAAAGTCAACAAGTATCCAGCTTCCCTGGTGCTGGATTCCCAGCTGAAGCCTCCTTCCTCAGACGCAGCCTCCTAGGCACATCAGTGGGGCATAGTGCCATAGGTACAGATGAGTCCAGAGGGGAGGGTGAAGCTTCAGGGGGAAGAAGTAGCAAGATACAAGCCATTGGGCATTTTCTCAGGCACAGTCCACCCTGATTCGCAGCCCAGGAAGTCAACTTTTCCCAAGGCTCTGACTGCAGTGGACCGATAGGTGGGCATGCAGAGGTGCGTCCGTCTTGTGGCCATTTCATGTAACTACGGCGTGACCACCCCTGTTTTCTGACCCCTGCAGTTCACAAGGCCTTGAGAAACCCATATGCAGGTCAGGAAGCAACAGTTAGAACTGGACATGAAACAACAGACTGGTTCCAAATAGGAAAAGGAGTACATCAAGGCTGTATATTGTCACCCTGCTTATTTAACTTGTATGCAGATTACATCATGAGAAACGCTGGGCTGGACGAAGCACAAGCTGGAATCAAGATTGCCAGGAGAAATATCAATCACCTCAGATATGCAGATGACACCACCCTTATGGCAGAAAGTGAAGAGGAACTAAAAAGCCTCCTGATGAAAGTGAAAGAGGAGAGTGAAAAAGTTGGCTTAAAGCTCAACATTCAGAAAACGAAGATCATGGCATCCGGTCCCATCACTTCATGGGAAATAGATGGGGAAACAGTGGAAACTGTGTCAGACCTTATTATTTGGGGCTCCAAAATCACTGTAGATGGTGATTGCAGCCATGAAATTAAAAGGCGCTTATTCCTTGGAAGGAAAATTATGACCAACCTAGAGAGTATATTCAAAAGCAGAGACATTACTTTGCCAGCAAAGGACCATGTTGGCAAAGGTCCAGGCTATGGTTTTTCCAGTGGCCATGTATGGATGTGAGAGTTGGACTGTGAAGACGGCTGAGCGCTGAAGAATTGATGTTTTTGAACTGTGGTGTTGGAGAAGACTCTTGAAAGTCCCTTGGACTGCAAGGAGATCCAACCAATCCATTCTGAAGGAGATCAGCCCTGGGTGTTCTTTGGAAGGAATGATGCTAAAGCTGAAACTCCAATACTTTGGCCACCTCATGTGAAGAGTTGACTCATTAGAAAAGACTCTGATGCTGGGAGAGATTGGGGGCAGGAGGAGAAGGGGACGACCGAGGATGAGATGGCTGGATGGCATCACTGACTTGATGGAGGTGAGTCTGAGTGAACTCCGGGAGATGGCGATGGACAGGGAGGCGTGGCGTGCTGCGATTCATGGGGTTGCAAAGAGTCGGACACGACTGGGTGACTGAACTGAAGGGGCTATTAATGACAGCTGCACTCAGGAAATGTCCTGAAGCAGGTTTTGAAGAAATAAAATCCAAGCACAACCAGCTTTCCAGAAGTCAACTGGAAAGGTAAATTTTCCTGCCACAGGAAAAAATGCTCAGCCTCTCTATTACAGAAAAAATGCCAATCAAAATGACAACAAGAAATCAAACCCCAGCTGATAAAATGGCCATCCTGACCGTCTGCAAACATTAAATGGAGGAGAGAGACTGGAGACGATGGAACCCCCCCTACACGTTCTCTGGGAATGGACGCTGGTAGCAGTACATAGAAGGCACAGCCTCCACAGGCCTGAACAAAAAAATTAAGAGGGCTAACCCTAGGATTTTAATACCTACCCCTGTCTTAATTACAAAAATCCATCTTTCAAAGTGACCTGTGCACTCTGATGTTCAGTGCAGTGTTACTTCCAATACCAAGACAAAGACTCAAGAAAACGTCCACCAACAGATTAAATCTTAAAGAAATTGGCACACATATACAATAGGCTATTACTCACACAAGAAAAATCGCCACTGAAATTATGGAATTAAGCAGCTAGTCACCACAAGGATGAACCCTGGAGGATCACACACCAAGTGAATTCAGCAACAGAGGAAGAAAATAGCAGATGCTGTCCCTTTTAGGAAATTAAAACAAGAGATTCAGAGGAAGTAATTCAAAACACAAACTGAGACTCAGATTCAAACACAAACCTTCCTAAATTAAAAAAAAAAAGGAAAGGACTGGAGAGGAATTAGGAGGTCAGTACTGGACTTCCCATGTGGCTCAGTGGTAAAGAATCTGTATGCCAATGCAAGAGAAGGACAGATGTGGGTTCGATCCCTGGATCAGGAAGATCCTCTGGAGTAGGAAATGGCAAACTGCTCTAGTATACTTGCCTGGAAAATTCCATGAACAGAGGAGCTTGTCAGGCTACAGATAATGGTGTTGCAGAGTCAGACAGGACTAAGCAAAAAAGCACACTAGCACATACAGAGAAATTTGCATCTTTAATAGGTAATCCACAGGATGACCTCCTTCCTGCCTTCCATGCACATATACACTGAAATATTCATCTCTAACACATCCATGGAAGTCTGTCACTCCAATAGGTAATCCACAAGGACTATTTCCTTCCTTCCTTCCATGCACATATATGAAAAATTTTGCAAGGAGATCGAACCAGTCAATCCTAAAGGAAATCAATCCTAAATATTCATTGGGAAGACTAAAACTGAAGCTCCAATATTTGGCCACCTGATGCAAAGAGCTGACTCATTAGAAAAGACCCTGATGCTGGGAAAGATTGAAGGCAGGAGGAGAAGGCAAAGACAGGATGAGATGGTTGGATGGCATCACCGACTCGATAGACATGAGTTTGAGTAAGCTCTGGGAGTTGGTAATGGACAGAAAAGCCTAGCATGCTGCAGTCCATGGGGTCACAAAGAGTCGGACACGACTGAGCGACTGAACTGAACTGGATAGTTACTCCACAGAGACCTGATGTTCAGCAGAAAACATTACTCCACCTTGTTCAATAACCTCTGTGGCAAAAGAATTTTTTTAAAAGTACAAATATGATGCATGTAAATGTCAGAACTGAATCAGTCCGTTTTACACTGAGGACAAGCACAAAAATGCAAATGTCTATACTTCAGCATAGCACTGGCGTGAGATTAAAGAAAAGGATGCCTAGTTTATTTTCTCCAACCTCCCTGACTTAGATGCTATCAGATCCCTGAAACCTGAATAGGCTTGAGTCCCAGGCTGGACTGGGGTGGGGTGGACACAGCCCAGAAGGGTGCCCCACATTGAAACCCCTCTTAAACTTGTACTGTCTGGTTCCTAGCTGGGACCAGAATCCCTAATGCACCCTAACAATTGCGACCCGACCCTCTGGCCTCGAGGACCAGGATAAAGTCACCAACTATCCAGGTCTGCTGCTACTGGGGTCCCAGACTGAAGCTTCCTTCCTGACTGTGCAGCTTCCTAGCCGCTTCAGCAGGGAGCGGTGCCCCTGGTACAGATGAGTGTGGAGGGTAGGGGTGAAGCTTCATGGGGAAGAAGTAGTGAGACACAAGCCCTTGGGTGTTTGCTCAGGCACATTCCACTCTGATTGAGCTGACTTTCCCTAAGGCTCTGGTGATAGGTGGAACCAGAGATCAGCACGAAGAAGTGCTGCCGCCCTGTGGACATTTCCTGTAACTACAACTTGACCATTGGCACTTAAATACTGGCACCTTCCCTAGTGGTTCAGCTGGTAAAAGAATTCGCCTTCAGTGCAGGAGAGCTGGGCTCGATTCCTGCGTTGGGAAGATCCCCTGGATAAGGGAAAGGCTACCCACTCCAGTAGTCTGACCTGGAGAATTCCATGGACCGTATAGTCCACGGGGTCACAAAGAGTTGGACACGGCTGAGCAACTTTCACTTTCAAGTCACAAGGCCTGTGGTGGTGTTAATGACAGCTGCCGTCGGGAAAGGTCATGTGGTGGGTTTTGTAGAAATAAATTTCAAACACAACTGACTTTCAAGAAGTCAACTGAAACAGTACATCTTCCTCACAACCTTTAGGGAAAAAAGAAACCCAAATGGCCACAGGACAAGCTGCTTAGCATCCCCAATTATTATAGGAGGAATGCCAATCAAAACAACAGACGCCAAGTTCCATCTGACTTAAACTTGGTCATCCTGACTGTCAGCAAACAGTAAATGAGGGAGAGAGCAGAAGATGGACTCCCACCCCCACCCCAACTACATGTTCTGTGGGAAGGTACAGTGGTAATAGCTCCTAGAAAGACCAGTGTCCACTGGCCAGAACAAAAAATTTCAAGAGACCTAAGCCTAGGATTTAGTAACCAAGCCTAGTCCTATATCATGAAAAACATCATTCAAATTGACACATGCACTCCATTGTTCATGGCAGTGCTACTTCCAGTAGCCACACAGACCCAAGAAATGGTCCATCGACAGATTAAATCTTAAAGACGTACAATAGGGTATTACTCAGACATAAAAACTGCCACTGAAATGATGAAATTCTGCCAGTGGTCTCCACACTGATGGACTCTGTCAGCAACAGAGAAAGAAAGTAGCAGGTGATGTCCCTTCGAGGCAAAAATTTTAAAAAGAGATACAGGGGAAGTAGTTTACTGCACAAATAGAGACCCTTAGAATTTAAACACAAAGAATTCCAAAAAAAGGAAAAGCGAGGGATGAATTAGTAGGTCAATACTAACATATACCCAAAAAGCTGTATCTGTAATAGATAATCCACAAGGATTATCTCTTTCCTTCATTCCTTCCACATTTACATAGAAATCTGTATATCCAACAGATACTGCACAAACACCTGATGTTCAGCACAGGGAACTTTGCTCGAAATTTTGCAATAATCTCTAGGGCAAAAGAATCGATAAAGAGAACAGATATGCTGTATGTAAACATATGTCATAACTGAATCAGGTGGCTGCATACTGACAAGCACAAAAGGCAAATCAACTATAATCCCATATAACACTGGAATTAGATTAAAGAAAAGGAAAGAAATCAAAGCATAGTTAATTTCCTCCCACCTCCCTGACTTGGCCTGCTATCCCTTTCCTGGAGTCTGAGCAGCCTTGGATCCCATGACTGGCCTGGAGTAGAGTGGAACAGCCAGGTAGGGTGTCCTTAAATGAGCCCTCTCTTTAACCTGTACTGTCTGGTGTGCTCTGGCTGGGACTAGAGTCCCTAGTTAAACCTAAGGATGGTTGCCCGACCCTCTGCCCTAGAACCTTGGAAAAGTAACCTAGACTTCAGACCTCTTGGTGCTGGGGTCCCCTGCTCAATTATTTTTCCTGAGAGTGCAGCCACCGAGGCAACGNCTGCTGAGTTTTCCAAATTTGCTGGCATATTGAGTGCAGCACTTTCACAGCATCATCTTTCAGGATTTGAAACAGCTTAACTGGAATTCCATCACCTCCACTAGCTTTGTTCGTAGTCATGCTTTCTAAGGCCCACTTGACTGGACATTCCAGGATGTCTGACTCTAGATTAGTGATCACATCATCATGATTATCTGGGTCGTGAAGATCTTTTTTGTACAGTTCTTCCATGTATTCTTGCCACCTCTTCTTAATATCTTCTGTTTCTGTTAGGTCCAGACCATTTCTGTCCTTTATTGAGCCCATCTTTGCGTGAAATATTCCCTTGGTATCTCTAATTTTCTTGAAGAGATCTCTAGTCTTTCCCATTCTATTTTTTTCCTCTATTTCTTTGCATTGATCGCTGAAGAAGGCTTTCTTATATATTCTTGCTGTTCTTTGGAACTCTTCATTCAGATGCTTATATCTTTCTTTTTCTCCTTTGCTTTTCACTTCTCTTCTTTTCACAGCTATTTGTAAGGCCTCCCCAGACAGCCATTTTGCTTTTTTGCATTTCTTTTCCATGGGGATGGTCCTGATCCCTGTCTCCTGTACAATGTCATGAACCTCATTCCATAGTTCATCAGGCACTCTATCTATCAGATCTAGGCCCTTAAATCTATTTCTCACTTCCACTGTATAATCATAAGGGATTTGATTTAGGTCATACATGAATGGTCTAGTGGTTTTCCCTACTTTCTTCAATTTAAGTCTGAATTTGGTAACAAGGAGTTCATGCTCTGAGCCACAGTCAGCTCCTGGTCTTGTTCTTGTTGACTGTATAGAGCTTCTCCATCTTTGGCTGCAAAGAATATAATCAATCTGATTTCGGTGTTGACCATCTGATGATGTCCATATGTAGAGTCTTCTCTTGTCTCACTCAGACCTATCCAACTCTCCGTGATCCCATGGGCTGTACCTTCCAGACGCCTCTGTCCATGGGATTCTACAGGCAAGAATACTGGAGTGGGTTGCCATTCCCTTCTCCAGGGCATCTTCCTGACCCAGGGATCGAACTGGTGTTTAGTGGCACCTCCAATTCGCAAGGCCCATGGGGCTAGTAATAACAGTTGCCCTCAGAAAAGTATCTGGTGCTAGTATTGCAGAAAAATTCCAAACAAATCCAATTTTCAAGAAGTCAATTGCAACAGGTAAATTTTCCTTGCATCCTTCAAAGGAAAGAATAAAGGGAAAAGAAACTCTCACCCTGTAGCAGGAGAAGATTCTCAACATCCCTAATCATTACAGGAGGATGAAAATCAAAATGACAAGAACAAATCAAGTCCCGCCCCTCAGAATGGCCATTCTCACAAACAATAATGCAGGAGTGAGCCAGGAGGAGAGAGATCCCACCTACACAGGACATGGGAATGGACATTGGCAATGGCCATTAGAAAGGACAGCCTCCCCATGCCAGGAAAAAAAAAAACAAACTTTCTAGAGAGCTAATCTGAGGATCTGGGATTCCCACACATGGGCCTATATCCCAGGGAAATCATCATTCAAAAATGCACCCCAATGCTCCCTGCAACATGACTTACTGCAGCCAAGGGACAGGTCCAGGAAAATGTCCACTGAGACATTAAAGCCTAAAGAAGACGTGGTACATACATGTACCACGGACCATTACTCAGCCATGAAAGCCTCCACAGAAACCATGAAATCATTCCACTGGTCACCACAAGGATGGACCTTGGAGGATCCTACACTAAGTCAAGTCAGGCAGACAGAGGAAGAAAATAGCCTATGATGTACGTTCCAGGCAAAATGAAAAAGGAAATACAGAACAACTAACTAATAACACAAAAAGAGACCCTGAGAATTCAAACACAAACAGAGGGCTCCAAAAAAACTGAAAAAGCATGGATGAACTAAGAGGTCGGGACTAACATATACACAGAAACCTGTATCTAAAATAGATAACCCAAAAGGATTACCTCCTTTCTTCTTTCCTTGCTTCCTTCCTCCCACAAATACAGAAATCTCAGGATCTCTGAAATATACACAGAAATCTATATCCAAAATAGGTAATCTGCAGTGATTATCTGCTTCCTCGGTTCTGTCCTTCCACATATAAACAAAATCTGTATGTCAAATATATACAGAGAAACCTGTATCTTTAACATATTCACAGATATCTGTGTCTCTAATAGATACTCCACAAGGACCTGATGTTCAGCATGGGGAACTCTGCTTGCCATTCTGCAATTCCGCCATGGTAAAAGAATCCAAAAAAAGAGATATGCTGTATGTACATGTGCTGGGGGCCAGCACGTGAGATCCCACCCATGACAAGGTCATGCGGAGAGACCTGACGGGGCGAGGTGAGTCAGGTCTCAAAGGGGTCCTCTGCCTGCACATCTACCCTGAAACCAAAATCTGTCTGTTTACTGTCTGCTATACTATACTCTTCTGACATTACAGGGGGCTATCCCTGACCACCTTTCTCTGGAAAAAGTTAACTTAGAGCTCCAACTGGTCTCCTGCCTATGAAAGGAGTGTCTCAGCTCAAATCCCTCTGATGGCTCTCTAACTTGCCTGACAGTTAGAGACTTCTACAACTTGTGATTGTTTATAGCCCCCCAACCATGAGAGGCACGAAGCTTAAAAGATCTTAAAGATATAGAGCCTTTTCTAAAGAGCTAAAAATTATATTGGTGATGAGTTTCACTGTTGAGTCAATGACTGCTGCCAGGCCTCCATATTCTTTATCTTTTAGGCACCTGGAGGATATTAATCAATGTATCAGGATGCAGGAATAGGAATATAGTCGTTTTGATGTTAGCAATACTAGACTTTTGAGTTAATGAACTTTCTCTTTGTTATGAATCACTGTACTCCTCTTTCTTTGTTATAAATTATTGTGTCCTTGCTATGTAAGAATGTAAATTTAGTGCTTTCTGAGAGTGGCACCAGACTTCGGAAAGAACAACACTTTTAAGGCAAATAAGTTTTCTGGTTGACAGACCCTTATCAGAAAAGGGCCATAAAATGCTAATAGGCCTCCTGGCCAGAAGATGATGTAAATCACCTAAGACTTGTGTATACAGCTAGGTATGCAGCAAGAAAGACTGGTCTTGATAAGAGTCAGGGCTGCTGACACTGCATAATTTTGTATCATCCATTGATCTCTATGTACAACCAAAAGTATAAAAAGCTTTCCCAGACAATAAAGGATGGGCCAGTCACTGGAAAGACTGGTTTCCCCCGTGTGGTCTTTTCTCCTTCTCTTCTTTTCTGGCTGAATTCCCAGCTGCAGCGTGGAGGCTCACCATGTCTACTTACTTGCCCTGGCTTCTAAGACCCACACGAGAGGGAGCCCAAGGCGTGGGCACCCTCTGCTATTCAAGTGGGTGCCAGTGGCCTATGTAGGTGGTGCAAGTTTCTTGTCTTGAGATTTTATTAGCTTTCCATGTAAAACAAGCTATTCAGCCTCTTTTTCTCCACTAATTTTCCTACTAGACTGTTCTTTCCTAATTTCTCTTTTCTAATTAAATAATTCTTTCCTAAAACACCTACTCCATCACCACTTCGAATTACCCTGGATCCACGGGGGCTGGACCCCAGCATACATGTCATAACTGAACCAGGCAACAGTATACTAAGACAAGCAAAAAAACCCTGCAAATCAACTATAATATAGCATTGACATGCGATTCAGGTCAGGTCAGGTCAGTTGCTCAGCCATCTCCGACTCTTTGTGACTCCATGGACTGCAGCATGCCAGGGTTCTCTGTCCATCACCAACTCCCAGAGCTTGCTCAAACTCATGTCCATCGAGTCGGTGCCATCCAACCATCTCATTCTTTGTCATCACCTTCTACTCCCACCTTCAGTCTTGTCCAGCAGCAGGGTCTTTTTGAATGAGTCAGTTCTTTGCATCAGGTGGCCAAAGTATTGGAGTTACAGCATCAGCATCACTCCTTCCAATGACTACTCAGGACTGATTCCCTCTATGATTGACTGGTGGACCTCCTTGCAGTCCAAGGGACTCTCAAGGGTCTTCTCCAACACCACAGTTCAAAAGCATCAATTCTTCAGTGCTCAGCTTTCTTTATAGTCCAACTCTCACATCCATATGTGACTACTGGAAAAACCATAGCTTTGACTAGACAGACCTTTGTTGGCAAAGTAATGTTTCTGCTTTTTAATATGCTGTCTAGGTTGGTCATAACTTTTCTTCCAAGGAACAAGAGTCTTTTAATTTCATGGCTGCAGTCACCATCTGCAGTGATTTTGGAGCCCCCCAAAATAAAGGCTCTCACTGTTTCTGTTATTTCCCTATCTATCTGCCATGAAGTGATGGGAACAGATGCCACGATCTTAGTTTTCTGAATGTGGAGTTTTGAGCCAACTTTTTCACTATCCTCTTTCACTTTCATTAAGAGGCTCTTTCATTCTTCTTCACTTTTCTGCCATAAGGGTATCATTTTCATATCTGATGTTATTGATATTTCTCCTAGCAATCTTGATTCCAGCTTGTGCTTCATCCAACCTAATGAAAGGTTGCTGTTGAATCATGCAAAGACGCTGGGATTCTTGGCCCCCGGAGGAGAATTCAATCTGGGGCCAGAGATGAGGCTTGATCACGCAGAGCTTTTGTGTAATAAAGTTTTATTAAAGTATAAAGGAGATAGAGAAAGCTTCTGACACAGGCATCAGAAGGGGGCAGAAAGAGTACCCCCCCTGCCTGTCTTCAGCTGGATATTATATAGTCACTAGCAGTCTGTTAATGAAAGAAAGAATGTCTTAAAACTCAGAATGGCACCAGGCCCCTCACTCATAAGATGCATTTTGGGATAATCTTGGCACCAAAGGGCTCATCCTGGGCCATAAAATGATTAACTTGAATCTTGAAGAAGGGCAGGTCACCATATAAATAGTTTCATTTACATAGATTAGAAGAACAATATCTGAGTATAATATACTGGTTTGTCAAGTAGGTTCTGGGCCAAGAGGCGAACCGACTTGAAGGCAGAGTACATTAGCATAGCTTAAGACAAACACTTCCATAAGAAAAAGGCATTGGTTATCTCTAGGTTTGAGAATAGTTAACTTCAGGTGAAACCAGGTGTCATTATGGCAACACAGTATTTTAAGAGAAACCTCTTTTAAAATTTGTATAGAGAAGGAAAAAATATCGCTAGTTTGTTTCCTCCTGCCGCTTAAGAGATAAAAATGTCTGACACTTGCAGGCTATTTCCTCGGTTTGGAAACCTCTGGCCTTCCTGCATGTTACCCTCTCACTAGCATTTCTCATGATGTACTCTGTTCAGTTCAGTAATTCAATCATATCCGACTCTTTGTGACCCCACGAACCACAGCACGCCAGGCCCCCCTGTCCATCACCAACTCCCGGAGTTCACCTAAACCCATGTCCATCGAGCCAGAGATGCCATCCAGCCATCTCATACTCTGTCGTCCCCTTCTCCTCCTGCCCTCAATCTTCCCCAGCATCAGGGCCTTTTCAAATGAGCCAGCTCTTCACATCAGGTGTCCAAAGTATTGGAGTTTCAGCTTCAACATCAGTCCTACCAATGAACACCCAGAACTGATCTCCTTTAGGATGGACTGGTTGTATCTCCTTGCAGTCCAAGGGACTCTCAAGAATCTTCTCCAACACCACAGTTCAAAAGCATCAATTTTTTGGTGCTCAGCTTTCTTTATAGTCTAACTCTCACATCCATACCTGACCACTGGAAAAACCACAGCCTTGACTAGACGGACTTTTGTTGGCAAAGTAATGTCTCTGCTTTTGAATATACTATCTAGGTTGGTCATAACTTTTCTTCCAAGGAGTAAGCGTCTTTTAATATCATGGCTGCAATCACCATCTGCAGTGATTTTGGAGCCCCCAAAAATAAAGTCTGACACTGTGTTCCCATCTATTTCCCACGAAGTGATGGGACCAGATGCCATGATCTTAAGTTTTCTGAATGTTGAGCTTTAAGCCAACTTTTTCACTCTCCTCTTTCACTTTCATCAAGAGGCTTTTTAGTTCCTTTCACTTTCTGCCATAAGGGTGGTGTCATCTGCATATCTGGGGTTACTGGTGTTTCTCCCGGCAATCTTGATTCCAGCTTGTGCTTCCTCCAGCCCAGCGTTTCTCATGATGTACTCTGCATAGAAGTTAAATAAGCAGGGTGACAATATACAGCCTTGACATACTCCTTTTCCTATTTGGAACCAGTCTGTTGGTCCATGTCCAGTTCTAACTGTTGCTTCCTGGCCTGCATACAGATTTCTCAAGAGGCAGGTCAGGTGGTCTGGTATTCCCACCTCTTTCAGAATTTTCCACAGTTTATTGTGATCCACACAGTCAAAGGCTTTGGCATAGTCAATAAGCAGAAATAGATGTTTTTCTGGAACTCTCTTGCTTTTTCCATGATCCAGCAGATGTTGGCAATTTGATCTCTGGTTCCTCTGCCTTTTCTAAAACCAGCTTGAACATCGGGTAGTTCATGGTTCACATACTGCTGAAGCCTGGCTTGGAGAATTTTAAGCATTATTTTACTAGTGTGTGAGATGAGTGCAATTGTGCGGTAGTTTGAGCATTCTTTGGCATTGCTTTTCTTTGGGATTGGGATGAAAACTGACCTTTTCCAGTCCTGTGGCTGGAGTTTTCCAAATTAGCTGGCATATTGAGTGCAGCACTTTCACAGCATCATCGTTCAGGATTTGAAAGAGCTCAACGGAATTCCATCACCTCCACTAGCTTTGTTCGTAGTGATGCTTCCTAAGGCCCACTTGACTTCACATTCCAAGATGCCTGGCTCTAGGTGAGTCATATCACCATCGTGATTATCTGGGTCGTGAAGATCTTTTTTGTACAGTTCTTCTGTGTATTCTTGCCACCTCTTCTTAATATCTTCTTCTGTTAGGTCCAGACCATTTCTGTCCTTTATTGAGCCCATCTTTGCATGAAATGTTCCCTTGGTATCTCCAATTTTCTTGAAGAGATCTCTAGTCTTTCCCATTCTGTTGTTTTCCTCTATTTCTTTGCATTGATCGCTGAGGAAGGCTTTCTTATCTCTCCTTGTTATTCTTTGGAACTCTGCATTCAAATGCAGCTAAACAGGTAATAGTTACCAAAAGGGAAAAGTGGTGGGCAGTGAGAAATGAGCCAGTGGAGATGACATACTCACACTACTCTTTATAAAGTAATCAATGAGGACCCCTAATGAACACTGTATAATAAACTATATGGGACAAGAACTCAAATAAGGACATGTACATGGCTATGTATAAGTGAATCATGTTGCTGGCCACCTAAAAAAAATAACATACACACACCCCCACAACACTGTAAGTCACCTCTACACTAGTACAAAATACAAATTATAGAAAGAGAATGCTGACTCTATTCCCCTCAGGCCTTGGTGCCCTGGGCTGCTGGCACATCCCTGAAGCCTGGGCAGGTTTGGTTCCCAAGGATGGACTGTAGTGGGGCTGACGGAGCTGGGGAGGACGTGCCAGCCAATGAGCCCTGCCCCATGGACCTGGCGGGCCTGCTCCCCTCTGCACGGGTCCACAACCTCCAGATCCAGGTGTGAAACTACATCTATTACTCCCAAAAGATGTGGAGCGTCTGGGCTTTAAGAGCTTTGAAAAGCCCCACGGGCTCCATGTCTCCTGGTGTTTGGGGTCCCTACTCCAGGCTCCTTCTTTAGGGTCACCCCACTTATGGGTGAAAGCAACCTCCAAAGAATGGTGTTGCAAGAATTCGGATGTGTCCAGGGGGTAGGGGTAAGGAAGGATGAAGGAAGGTAACACAAACCTTGCATGTTTCTTCTGGCATATCCACCATAATTGACAATCCAGGGACAGGACTTTCCCTATGGATCTGATTCTCCCAGTAACCAGAGCTGGGCATAAAGACGTGCTGGGGCCCTGCGGCCATTTTCATAAAAACAACTTTGAAACCATTGCTCATGGACATTTAATATTCACAAGGTCTTCAGGGCTATAAGTAAAAGAACACCTGCCCTCAAGAAGTGTCCTAGGGGAGGTCATCAGACAAATAATCAAAACAGGAAAGGCATTCAAGAAGCCAATTTGAATAAGTAAGTTTAACTCACACTGTTTTAATAAATCACATGAAAAAAAATGTCAACATCTCTAAATATGAGAGAAATGCAAATCAAAACTTCATACACCTCACACTGATCAGAAAGTACTTAGGCAGAAACTCTACAAACAATAAATGCTGGAGAGGGTGTGGAGAAAAGAAAACCTCCTACACTGATGCTTCAAGTGGAAATTTGGAGCAGCCACTGTGGAGGACACCAGGCAGGTTCCTCAGCAATGAAAATGAGAATGAAATTAGAGTACTCCCTAATACCGCACACAGAAAGAAACTCCAAACCGATTACAGAATGCGATATTATTCAGAAATAAAGAAGGATGAAATAATGGTATTTCCAGTTACATGGAAGAAACGAGAGATGATCATACTAAGTGAAGTGAGAAACAGGAAGACAAGTATTGTAGGATATCACTTTTGGTGGAATCTAAACACGGAAACACACTTCTTGAAAAAGAGCAACAGCCTCACAGACTTAGAAAAGAAACTCATGTTTACCAAAAAATAAAGGCAGAGAGACAGGGAGTAATTTGCTGGCTCAGATCAATATACTCACCTTAAAACAGGTGCCAAGGGGCTCATTATAGCCACATTTCCAACAGGGCAGTAATGACCCCTGCCCTCAAGAAATGTCCTGGGGGCAAATCATCAGAAAAGAGCTCCAAACAGGGCCAAGTTTCAAGAAGCCAGATTCGAGAGAGGTAAATTTTACTCACAAGGTGTAAAATAATAAAAGTGCATGGAAAGATACTCCACATCAATAATTATTAAATCAAAGCCAATCAAAACTACAATGAGTTATCACCTCACACTGGCCACAGTGACCGTCATCAAAAAGATCTACAAAGAATAAATACTGCGGAGGACATACAGAAAATGGAATCGTCCGACAATCCTGGTGGGAAGGCAAATGGTGAAGCCACTGTGGAAAACTGCGCGGAGCTTCCTTGAAACACTAAGCAGAGAGGTATCATATGATCCTGCAATCCCGTTTCTGGGCTTAGATACAGAGGAAATCATCTTTCAAAATGACACATGCATCCCAATTTTCAGGGCAGCACTGTTTACAATAGCCAAGACACAGAGTCCACCAAAATGTCCACTAACAGAAAAATGAAGGCTTATGTGGTACATCTCTAACTGGAGTGCTACTCAGCCATAAAATAAAAAAATAATGGTACTGGTAGCAGCATGGATGGACCAAGAAATCTTCATACTAAGTAAGGCAAGACAGAGAGAAGATAAACATCCGAAGACAGCACATACAGGTGGAACCTGTAAATAGATTCCAGTGAACTAATGTATGAAACAGAAACAGCCTCATAGCCTGAGAAAACCAAATTATGACTACTGAAAGAAAGTAAGAAGGGAGAGATAAATTAAGAGTTTGGGATGAAAATATACACAGTAATATATATCAAGTTGATAAAAGGACCTACTGAAAAGAACAGGGAACTCTACTAGACAAACTGTAATAACCTCCATGAGGAAAAAACAGAAAAAGAACAGATATATGTCGATGTATAACTGAATCAAGTTCATGTACACCTAAAACAAAATATTGATATCAAATCTACCCCAATAGAAAATAACATTTCAATTACAAATTATATCACATGAGCTTGGTCTAGGGGAAACCAGACAGTGGTGATCCTATGATGTTATGATATTAACATGACACCATCAAAGCTTTTCACTCAGCAGAATATGGAGAAGCAACTCACCCAAAGGTACCTGACCTCAAATGACTACAAGATGAACAGAAGAAAAAGGATCACAGGTTAATCAGGGCAACACCCTCAGTTCAGACACTGGAAATCTCAGAGGGGGCAAGAAACACTGCAGGTAAACTGCAGATATGGGGCCTCTGGGCACAGGAGCCTGACCCAGGCAGATGGAGTGAGACCCACACAATCCCCAGACCCGGCCCCTGGGGACACAGGACCCTTGGTTAGATCACCAGGTCTCTGCTGGTTGGACCCCTAAGGTGGAAACGAGGGGGTTCCTGTAACCTCCTGGGACGGTAGAAAGAAGGGTAGGGGTCGGTCTCCTCTCCCCACATTGTCCCAGAGAAGTCCTCCCCTTTCCCTTTGGTTCTGTGTTATTAACTCTTTCTACAGCCGTCATGATAATGCTGAGCACGCTACCTTGGTTCTGGCAGGCTCGGTCCTTTCTTGTCCCGCTGAGGAGCTGAGAAAACAGCAGACGCAGGGCTGGAAGACGAGGGGGCAGGTCTGGTCTCTGCTGAGTAGGACGGTCGACCTGAAGGAGCAACCTCACCTGATCCCATCGGCTTTTTGCCTGATCCATGTGCCCTGCAATCAATTCACCAGGTGAACCTACCTCTCATGCTTGTCCTGGTAAATTGGAATCATTACCAGGAAACCCACCTGAGGAATCTCCAGGAGCCCCAGGGATGATGAACCTCGCAGGGATAAAGACCAAACAGGCACAGGTCTGTATAAAGTGAATACTGTACAGTATTAATTCCTAAACACAAGTGAAGCTCACATGTATTTTTCCCTTTTCTCTGAGTTTGATGGTTTTCAAAATAAAAAGTTTACGGAAAACATTAATGGTAAATGACTTTTGGTTCATGGGACTTTCTGAAGTTATTCTATACGGGGAAGGGTTAATTTTAAATTTAAACTGGGTCTGCTTCTGCAACTTTAACCCTTTTTTGTCATTAGACACAGACACAATGGCCTGCCTGAGTGAGATAAGCTGAGCTGCCCACCTGTGAAGGACTGTAAGGAAGGGAAATTGACACATTCCCCTGCCTAGGCTTGCCATTCTAGGAGACATTTGCAAGGACTGAATAGTCTTTTTTACTTTGTTTCCTCACCTCCCCTCATCTCTGATCCTTAAAAGAACCTGGCAAGCAGGCCCTGTTAAGAATGGTTATTTTGAGGTGCTAGCCTGCCATTTTCTCAATCAGCTGACTCCGCCATTAAAGTCTCTTTCTTGGCCTCAACTCCTTGCCTCTCGGATTCACCTACAACACACACCAAGTTGTATATCAGTGTCACTACAATAAGAAACAAAGTGAATTAATAAAAAGTGTGGGAATGAGACACACGGTTTTGGGTGTTTATGCTGGCATGTTCTCATTCTGTTTTCTTATTTACAACCCCCAAACAGGACTTCCAAGTGAGGTTCTGGTTCCAGGGTAACCGCAGCAGCCCAGAGGCAATCCTGCCACCTTGTGACCATTCTCCGCCATAGCAACCTGGAAATTATGGGCGCTTGATAATCACAGCTGTGGACTGTAAAGATAGCTACCCTCAAAAACCCTCAGGAGTAACTAATGAAACAAAAATGAAAAAAGCGCAAGCAGAAGAAAATATCAATAGGAAAATGCAATTCACAAAGTTTACAGAGAAAAGCATATGAAAATTTGAGCAATATGATGAATTATTAGAGATAAATTCAAAATGACAATGAGGTATCACCTCAGGAATGTCGTTAACAAGGCCATCACCAAAAAATGTGCAGGAGAAACGCTAGAGTGGGGTTAAGGAAAGAGGACCATTTTACGGTGCTGGTGGGCTGTAGGTGGTAACAGCCATTATAAGGACCGCTAAGTGAGCACGCACGCACACGCATGCGTGGTAAACACAGAACTGCCGTTTGACCTGGCAGTCCCACTCTTAAGAGGGTATGTGGTCACAGCTGGATTTGGAAAAACCCATACACACAAGCAGACTGGTCCAAAATCCGGAAAGGAGTACGACAAAGCTGTGTGTTGTCACTCTGCTTATTTAACTTCTATGCATAGTACATCATGCGAAATGCAGGGCTGGTTGGATGAATCACACATGGAATCAAGATTGCTGGGAGAAATATCAATAACCTCAGATGTGATCTATGATATATTGTGCAGTTATTTAAAAGGGTGTATTAGATTTATATTTGTTGAGCAGTCATAATGTTAAAATTAGAAAGTCTGCAGAGTGATGAGATTTTTGTTTTTCTTTGTAATAAAATATGCATAATGTAAAAATGAACATTTTAACCATGATCGTTTTACATTTCGGTGACATCAAGTATGTTCACATTGTTGTACAGACGTCTCTCTCCAGAACTTTTCATCATTCTGTACTGAAGCTCTACGCCTATTCAACAGTACCTGCCCGTTTCTTGCTCCCCAACACCCTGATAACTGCGGTTTCACGTTCTCTGTGAATCTGACTACTAGGAGTATCTCTTTTAAGTGGAATCACACCGTGTCTGTCCTATCATGTCTCACTTATTTCACTCAACATAATGTCTGCAAGGGCTTCCCCGGTGCCTCAGCGGTAGAGGACCTGCCTGCCAGTGCAGGAGCTCCTGGAGACGCAGGTTCGATCCCTGGGTCAGGAAGATCCCCTGTAGGAGGAAATGGCAACCCACCCCAGTATTCTTGCCTGGAGAACCCCATGGACCAAGGAGCCTGGCCAGCTACGGTCCACAGGAGGCAAAGAGCTGGACATGACTGAAGCAGCTTAGCACACACTTACACACTGTACGCATGCTTTACAAAACTTGCGAAAAAATAAACAAGAACTCTATTGCCAAGTATAATTGGATTCCAACCTGGACTATGTTGGAAACTTTGGAAACTGGGTTTGAAGAGTGCTGGTGCTTAGAATAGACCCTGACATGCTGTGATCCAGGCCCTGGATTCTGGGCATCCTGTGAGAACAGCGCAGTGTTTTAAAGGAAGCTCGTTCCCTGTCTTTACAGTCCTTGTGCATTTAAGGCGTGGAAGCTGTAGGGACCTGTCTTTTCTCCATTGTCCTGGATCTTGGCCACAGGAGACCTTCCAAAATAACTGTGCAGTTGTCATCATTGTTTGGGAGGCTGTTTTGGAACATTGGCTTAGTTCGGTGATGTGAGGGGATCCAGGAAAGGGCCAGCTGTCGGGAGGCCCCAGGACGCCAGGGAGCTGGGGGCAGATAGGAAGCCATGGGGGGCTGGGCTGCAGCAGCTTCTGAGGGGCCCCGGGAGCATGATTCTGGCACGTGTTCAGTCTTCATGGGGGGAATAGGGAAAGAGGGAGGAGAAAGGAAGGGGAGGATCAGGCTAGGTTGGAGGGAAGCTATTATTGGAGCGGGAAGAGGCAGAAGAGGAAAGTGGTTCACAGAGGAGGGGGAGGGAAGAGATGATGATGTATTGTTTGGAGAGTAATTTCTCTGGCCTGGAGAACTTGTCCAGGGGATGATAGAAAAGCAAGTGGAGCAAGGGGGCGTGATGACTAACAGCCTGGTGTTGAGTCAGACGACA
Source organism: Redunca redunca (assembly GCA_006410935.1). Taxonomy (NCBI): domain Eukaryota; kingdom Metazoa; phylum Chordata; class Mammalia; order Artiodactyla; family Bovidae; genus Redunca; species Redunca redunca. The sequence continues at coordinate 120,424 of SJYQ01001490.1, forward strand.
CCTTGCCAGCTTTAGCAGTGTGATTGGGGTCAGACAAACCACACCCTCCAGTGGGCTGAGTAGATCTCAAAGGTGTTGTGATGGAGGAGAGGGGCAGGTGAGTTTTAAAGGGACAAAAGTGTAATAATTTTCCTTTCTGTTGACATTTTCTTTTGACTTCATAGGCTTCTGGAAACAGCATAACATGAGTTGAAAATATTCCTTTCACTGGTTCTTGCACCCCCAGGGGCTCACAGACTCTCTAGTACCTTCAAAGTCTGCTCCAAGTGTCTGAAATTTTGTGACATGTGATGCATAATTGTTGTGGTTGTTTAGTCTGTGAGTCATGTTCCCACTCCACTGCGACCCCATAGACTGTAGCCCATCAGGCTCCTCTGTCCATGGGATTTCCAAGGCAAGAATACTGGAGTGGGTTGCCATTTCCTTCTCCAGGGGATCTTCCTGACCCAGGGAGTGAACCTTCACCTTCTGTATTAGCAGGCGCATTCTTTACCATTGAGCCACCTGGGAAGCCCAAGATTTATAATAAGACATATATTTGGTCTTCATTCCCTCATCTGGCACAGGGTTCCTAAAACTCTTGGAATTTGCTGCCACAAGAGTGACAAAGGTGTCTTCTGTTATGTTAATGAGATGACTTTTGGAAAGCCCCCAGGTCACCTAGAGATGGGGGCTGGTTGCCTGGGGACACAACCATGTGATTAGAAGGTCAGCACTTGCGGTCCCACCCCCATCTCAGGGAGGGGTGCTGGAATCTGAGATCAGTCACCAAGACTGATGATGTAATCCACCATGCCTCTGTAAGAAAGCCTCCCCCAAACCCCAAAAGGATGGCATTCCAGGTGTTGGAGGGCTCATGGAGCTCCGCCTGCTTCCCACAACCTTGCCATCAGCTCAGTTAATTCGCTCAGTCATGTCTGACTCTTTGCGACCCCATGGACTGCTGCACGCCAGGCCTCCCTGTCCATCACCAACTCCCAGAGTTTACTCAAACTCATGTCCATTGAGTCAGTGATGCCATCCAACCATCTCATCCTCTGTTGTCCCCTTCTCCTCTCACCTTCAACCTTTCCCAGCATCAGGGTCTTTTCAAATGAGTCAGCTCTTCCCATCAGGTGGCCGAAGTATTGGAGTTTCAGCTTCAGCATCAGTCCTTCCAATGAATATTCAGGACTGATTTCCTTTAGGATGGACTGGTTGGATCTCCTTGCAGTCCAAGGGACTCTCAAGAGTCTTCTCCAACACCACAGTTCAAAACCATCAATTCTTCTGGGCTCAGGTTTCTTTATAGTCCAACTCTCACATCCATACATGACTACTGGAAAAACCATCGCTTTGACTAGACAGACCCTTGTTGGCAAAGTAATGTCTGCTTTTTAATATGCTGTCTAGGTTGGTCATAAATTTTCTTCCAAGGAGTAAGGTCTTTTAATTTCATGGCTGCAGTCACCATCTACAGTGATTTTGGAGCACCTCCCCCCCCCCAAAAAAAGTCTAATCTCTCACCGTTTCCATTGTTTCCCCATCTATTTGCCATGAAGTGATGGGACCAGATGCCATGTTCTTAGTTTTCTGAATGCGGAATTTTAAGCCAATTTTTTCACTATCCTCTTTCACTTTGATCAAAAGGCTCTTTAGTAATTCTTTGCATTCTGCCATAAGGGTAGTGGTGTCATCTACATATCTGAAGTTATTGATATTTGTCCTGGCAATCTTGATTCCAGCTTATGCTTCGTCCAGCCCAGCGTTTCTCATGATGTACTCTGCATATAAATTAAATAAGCAGAGTCACAATATACAGCCTTGACTCCCTCCTTTTCCTATTTGGAACAAGTTTGTTGTTCCATGTCTAGTTCTAACTGTTGCTTCCTCATCTGCATACAGGTTTCTCAGGAGGCAGGTCAAGTGGTCTGGTATTCCCATCTCTTTCAGAATTTTCCACAGTTTGTTGTGAACCACACAATCAAAGGCTTTGGCATAGTCAATAAAGCAGAAGTAGATGTTTTCCTGGAACTCTCTTGCTTTTTCTGTGACCCAAAAGATGTTGGCAATTTGATCTCTGGTTCTTCTGCCTTTTCTAAATCCAGCTTCCCTAGCACCCATCTGATTCTTCCTGAATTACATTCATTTATAATAAACAAAAGTTCCTCTGTAAGCTGCTCTGTGGAATAAATGCATTCAAGACAAAGGATTCCAGTCTACCAGTGTGATTGTCAGCTGGTTGCAAATGTCCTGAAGCGTTGACCATCAGCCCTGTTCACAGTCCCGGCAGGCTGCAGCATGCCCCTGCATTGGTACACCTGTGTCGTGTTAGTGTTAGTCACCCGGTCGTGCCCAACTCTTTGTGTCCCTATGGACTCTAGCCAGCCAGGCTCCTCTGTCCATGAAATCTCCAGGCAAGAATACCAGAGTGGGTTGCCATTCTCTTCTCCAGGGGTTCTTCCTAACCCAGGGATTGAACCCAAATTGAACCACCAGGGAAGCCCACCTGTGTAACCATCATCCAAATCAAGGCTGGAAACGTATTCATTCCCCCACCAGTTACCTAGTGCCTCCCCTTGAAGTCAATCCTCACCCTCATCCACAGCAAATTACTACTCTGATTTCTATCATCACAGATTAGGGCTTCATATTCTAGAACCTCATAAAAATACAGTATACATATTCTAGACTTTTTTTTTTTTTGCTAAGATTTGAGATTCACACATATTGTGTTTGTCTGGTTGTCTTTTCAATTGTGCATTTGAATTTCATTGTGTGGACAGACTAAAACCTAGCCCTCTATTAATGGACATTTGGGATGCTTTCATTGGGCATTTGTGACTTTTCTGAGTCATCTTGAAAGTACTTGAGAGGGTATGAAAACAGGAGCTTCTAATATTCTTGGCAAAGGCTTTTCTGGTGGAGAGAGGGGATGGGTTTTGATGCTTTAGATTTTGCTGCTGAAAATAAAAGAGTGGCTCTGAAAGTGGCAGACGTGCAATACATGTTAGTGGAATCTCAATTTGATAGAATTGTTTCTAGGCCCAGTGACCAGAAATAGATTGCTTTCTGGAGAAGGGTCAGAATTAGTCTTTCTTAAGAGAAGAAAATCTAGTATATTAAAAAAGAAGCAAACAAACTGAAAACCTCGGAGATTCTGGCTTCTCATCTGAAATATCTGTTTCAGGAATTTTCCAATTCTAACAAGCAGGTGAAATTTTCTATGCTAAAATTGTATGTGATGCTTTAGAATCCTAATTATGATACGTATTATCTGATTTACTTTATACACATTTCCTTTTAAATTTATGTACATTATCTCATTTAATTGTTGCTGTCAGAATGCAAGATAAACCCTTCCCCATTTAAAGATAAGGAAAACTGAAACTCAGAGATGTTAAGTAATTTTCTCAAGTTTACAAAGTTAGTGGAAATTTGATCTCGGTTGCCTGACTCCAAAATTCATGCTTTCTTCACGGTAAGGTGTACTTTAGGTTCACACCTCAGCACAAGGCAGCACATATTATGGAAATAATTACTGCCCCTTTTCCTTGATTTCCATTATTCCAGTAAGCACACTATATTGTATTTTCACTTTCTTTTTAAATTTCACCAGTATACGTCCAATAGCCCCAGTGCACGAGTGCGTGCTCAGTCCTGTCCGACTCTTTGAGACCCTGTGAATTACAGCCCATTAGGCTCCTCCGTCCATGGGATTCTCCAAACAAGAATACTGGCGTGGGTTGCCATTTCCTTCTTCAATAGGCCCAGTACTACCTTATTTAAGTCAGCGAATTGAATGTACCTACAGAAGACTGACTGGCACCCCACTCCAGTCCTCTTGCCTGGAGAATCCCATGGACGGAGGAGCCTGGGGGCTGCAGTCCATGGGGTCGCGAAGAGTCGGACACGACTGAGCGACTTCACTTTCATTCTTCACTTGCATGCATTGGAGAAGGAAATGGCAACCCACTCCAGTGTTCTTGCCTGGAGAATCCCAGGGACGGGGGAGGCTGGTGGGCTGCCGTCTATGGGGTCGCAGAGAGTCGGACACGACTGGAGCGACTTAGCAGCAGCAGCTGCAGAAGACTGCATTGGCAAGACAGCACGCTGCAGAGCGCTCAGCAGGTGGCGCTGTTTCCATGCTATTGGGATGACGTGCACAGCCATCCCACCACTAGGCGGTGCTGTGCTGCCCGGAGAAGTGTCACTGCTAGAAAGCCGGTCCACTCTTCCTGAAGCTGGCCCCAGAGCCCTGGAGAGACGTCAGTGTATTCTTTTCTCCAGCGTGGAACCCCACAGTCGCGTCTGCCTGTGTATTCATCCACACAGAGCTCTCAGTTAATAGGCTTCTGGACCAAGTTTAACCCACGAGACAGGCTATGTTCAGCTCTCCTAGAAACGTGGGAAACGGCAGAGTTCCCTGCACCAGCCATTGAGTCCATCTCTCCCTTCTTCCCCTCTTATCTTCCAAGATACAGTTTCTTTTAATCAACTTTTTACTTAAGTATATTTGGTTTACAATGTTGTGTTAATTTCTGCTGAACAGCAAAGTGACTTAGTTATATACACTCATTTTCAAAAATAGTCTTTTTCATTATAGTTTATCATAGGATATCAACTATTGTTCTCTGTGCAATACAGTAGGACTGTTTATCCATTCTCTATAGAAAAGCTTCCACCTGCTAACCCCAGCCTCCTACTTTATCCCTCTCCCAGTCCCCTCCCCTTTGACAACCACTAGTCTATCTGTTCTTCACGTCCATGATTTTGTTTCTGCTTCACAGATATGTTTTTTGTGTCATATTTTAGAGTCCACATACACATGATATCATATGGTGTTTGTCTTTCTCTTTCTAATTTATTTCACTTACTGTGAGAATCTCTAGCTTTGATCCTACACATCCCAGGTCCAAGACAGTTGCACAGCAGTTTTCTGTCCTGGCTTCTCGGCCTGAACAGGATTTCGAACAAGCCAGACACGCTGATGGACAGAGGTGTCCCAGCTCCACCCTGGTGTTCATCTGAAGCAGAAGCCTGCGTGTGGTGCAGACACAAATCTGGATTCTGTTAACACACTGTCACTCGAGGCAAATCTGAACTTCTTTGGCAAGTCTTTGTTTTCCAGGGTGAAAGGAGCACGCCCCCTTGTCCTGTTCTTGCCACGTTAGCGCCTGGAGTTTCATCAGAGCTGGGTGGGAACGTGACACCGGGGAGGCTGCGTGACCTCAGTCAGAGGTGAGTGCTGCAAGCCTGCCTTATCCTTTCCAAAGCCTCCTCTCAACGGGGCCTGGGCAGAGAGCAGAAGGCTGCAGGCTTCGAGGCGCCTCGCCTCCTCCAGTTCTCCCAGCTGTGGAGTCAGCAGCCTCCTGCAGTCCACAAGGCTTTCGTTTCCCTGCACAGGTTCTGACTTCCAGAAGGCTCCTCTCAGTCAAGCAGGGGCAGGGGGGAAGAGGGAAAATCAGTATTGGAAGTGGAAGGATGTGAATCTGGTGGGAAAGGAGTCAATCAGAATGTCAGAAGGACTTCCCCAGTGGTCCAGTGACTAAGAATCTGGACTTCCACTGCAGGGAGCATGGATCCCATCCCCTGGTTGGGGCACTAAGATCCTTCATGCCCCTCAGGAGGAAGGAGTGGAGGAAATCTTGGATCCAGAGGATCCAAAGACAGTGCTGCCTTTCCTGGACCTTTGCTCTGCTTCCTGGGGTGATGCAAGAGGTGCGAGAAGGTGAAGAAAGCCTTGAACTCAGGTCTTCAACCTTGAAGTTTCTGGGCCCTGTCAGCCCCATGGGCATCCTGGGTGTAATGGAGGGGTCAGAGCCCAGGCCAAGCAGACCTGAGTTTGAATCCCTGACCTACGACTTACGGGGCTTTGACTGCAGACTTGAGCTGGCTTTCTCTATGTGCAGAGTATTGATAGTAATTTTACCTCCTAAGTTTGTTGTATTAAATGAGATAAATACATAAATATTATGTAAAAATTATGTACAGATTCATAGATATAAATTATATATAGATGTAAGTATTATTTGGGCTTCCCTGGCAATCCAATGGTTAGGAATGCTCTGTGCTTCCCCTGCAGGGGCTATAGGTTTGATTCCTGATTGGGGAGCTAAGATCCCACATGCATCATAGCCAGAAAAAAAA